>CABHPQ010000547.1:0-24483 GCA_902168405.1 Peromyscus aztecus | reverse complement strand
TGAATTATGAAGAAACTGCTAAGGAGATAGCAATGGACTTACTTAAGGGTCAGCCCCAGGCAATGACCATTCCAGACTCCTAGTCAGTGTCCCTAGAGCTCCCTCTTGTTAGATCACAGAGCCTCTAGCTACTCTAGCTACATCTGTTTCTAGGAAGAAATAATAGATTCTACAGTGAGCAATTAGGCCTCTCTGTGCCCCTTGGCATCTATTAAAATCACATGGCATGAAACTCCTCACTGTCCCCCACTGTCAGGAAATGTATAAACATCATGAATTCCAATTGTTTAGGTGATATGAGAGCTTTTTTTTTCTTCAGGTTCATTTCATGTCATGCATGGTAACTGTCTCACCTGACCAAAAGGTTTACTGTCCTTCAAGGCTCTTTCCTAATCTGGGTTTTGAAAGACTTTCAGTCTCTTCAAGGCCTCATCATGTTATCTATGATATGATACTTTACTAATTGCTTTCCCACTTCAAGGCCTGACAATGTCCATCCATACTCTCTGACCATGGTCATGGGACTCTATGAATAAAGCTGACTTTGAAGGGGAGTTTTGTTTCAGCTCTTTCTTGAACCAACCACCCAGCCTCTCTCTCTCTTATTTATAAGCCTGTTTAGCAGAAGGATGCTGCAAGTTGTTGAGATGTGCAGTGGGAAAGTGATGTTTCAATATCTGCTGTCTTTCTGTGTATTAGATAGGTAAATTATATCACAAGGAGTAGCATTCTACAACATAATCCTGTGTAAGAGCCAGTAAGAAGAGAAAGCATGTGAGTGAGAAAATCAGTGTGGAAAATCCCTAGAGAAAATAGAGAGAGATTGAGAAGTCAGAGAAAGAAAAGGAAGATTAAGAAGAGAGGTGGAGGAATACAGAAACGCCAGTGGAGGCAGGTTTTAGCAGAAGCATGGTTATGATGGAAAGAGAATGGAGGCCATGTAGTCACTTGTATGATGACTCTCTTCATTGTTCAAACACATCTCGCTATTACTATCTAGTACAATGGAGTCACCACGTATTACATTCAATAGAGATTTCTACGAGTAGTCATTCCACAGTGTCCATAATAGAATGATTCCCGGACTGTCATGGCTACCTAAATTCACATATGCTCAAGTCCCTATGTCAAATGGAACAATATCTACATAAAACCTAGGTGTATCCTTTCCTACTATAGCTTATCTCTGCCTCATAGCACATAAAAGTGGTAAAAGTTAGTAATCAGTTCTTATTCAGTATTGCTGCCTCCTTGGATGCAGAGAACTGGTTCTCTGTCCTTTCTTTAGACATACATGCAGGAGTCAGCTAAGAGAGATCACATAATAAAGAAGAGATTTCTCCTCACCCTGTGGAAGCAGGCCGTAGAGTTCTGTCATGGTAAAAACCTAAAAAAGTAGGACTGAGGAAGTGGTTCAGTCAGTAAAATACTTGTTGTGTATTCCTGAGGACCTGAGTTTGATCCTCAGAACATCTGTGGGGAAAGGGGGGGGGCATGATGGTACATACTTGTAATCTGAGGGCTGGAGAGGTAAATTCCAGTA
This sequence comes from Peromyscus aztecus, assembly GCA_902168405.1. Lineage (NCBI taxonomy): Eukaryota > Metazoa > Chordata > Mammalia > Rodentia > Cricetidae > Peromyscus > Peromyscus aztecus. The sequence goes on along the minus strand of CABHPQ010000547.1, from coordinate 22,940 downwards.
GATCTCTGGAGCTTACTGCCTAGCTCACATTGCCTAATAAGAGAGCACCAGGTCCCAATGAAAGACCCTTTCTCTGAACAAAGTAGATAGCTACTGAAGAAATAAAACCTAGGTTTGACCTCTGCCTTCCACATAAATTAGTACATATGCAATCCCCACATGCATATCTCCACACACATGAGTACACACACACAGAAATCCACACAAAGGAGAAGTTGGTAATTTAATGTGAAGGTTCTGCTGTGTACAAAGAGTTATACAAACCAATGAGTCTGGTAATGAGTTTAGATCATTTCACTATTCTGGTTTTATCCTTATTTTTAAAATGTGATTTCTAGTGATTTAAAAATCATCAACATATTTTGTTCGAGCCATTATTAAGGCTTTCTAGAGAAGTTGTGTGGCAGGACTGCTGATTGTTAATCTACAAGTACTGCCACAGGAAATGTTGAGGTGATTATTTTGCAGTCTTTAAAGATTTGAATATATAATATGTACTCATCACAATGTTAGTTGAAGAAGTGAATGAAAACCAGTTATTTTCTTCAGAAGCCTTGTATGAATATTTCCCTCATACACATATGTAGTCAATTTAGAATGACAAGGTCTTATTCTGCTACTGTTTTGATACCCATAGGAAATACAGCGGACTAAAGAGAATTCTCTCTAGTTTATCTTCAAGGAATTGGTCATATTTCAAAGTATTTCATTCAATCTGCTTTGACAGCCTCAGGGAAACAAAAGAGAGATTTCTGTTTAGCTTGTTGTACTGAAAATTTCCCTGTATGAAGGTGCTTATCAATGTATCTAGAATCAAAAATGAAACAGTAGGAATGTGAGACCCTCTGGGTAGCAGGGATCATGGGAGCCATTCATACCAGGTGATGAAAACTCGATTCTAATGAAACCTTATTGAAATTTGGCATTTGGGGGTTCTTATATTGCATTAGTCTGCTTCCCCAAAGCTCCTCAAGTCAGATAGGGAACAAGGTTAAAGGAAAAAGAGGAAGTAAAAGCCCATCAGCCCATGTGGAACTTAGTAGAGGGCTTAATTAGAGCATCACATTCCTCCATAGACGAATACTTTAATTACAGTAGTGTGAATTGTGTGTGTGTGTGTGTGTGTGTGTGTGTGTGTGTGTGTGTGTGTGTTGTCATATGTGTAGAAGTCAGATGACACCTTGCAGAAGTCTGTTCTCTCCTTCTACCACATGGCTCCTGGTGATAGATCTCAGATTGCCAGCGATGGAGGTAAGCACCTTGACACACTAAGCCATCTCACAGGCTCACAGATGTTTTAGACATGCGTTTAAATGGGGGTTTCTTCAGTCTACAAGTTGTCTGTGATGTGGGTGTTACTACAGACATTTTCTGTGAATATCAATATTCTTCTTTACAAATAAAGGTGGAAGATATAACCTGTTTCACCAACAAGAACAGTTGCATATTTACTAAAAAGCTTATTTTTACATATGTATATGTTCATTTGCATAAGTGCTTCAAGTATGGGTGCATATGAACTAATGTTTGTGAAGGCCAAAAGTCAACATTTGCTGTCTTCATCAATCTCTTTTACACCTTATTTTATGAGATGAGCTCTTTTGCTGAACCTGAAGTTCATTGTTTCAGTTAGACTGAATGGCCAGCATGTCCTAAGGATCACCCTGTCTCTGCCTTCCCAGCATTGAGGTTACAGATATACACAGCCATTCTTGCCTTGTCACATGGGTACCAGAGGTCTAAATTCAGATCACCATGCTTACATGACAAACACTTTACCCAATGAATCACCTGCCCATCCCCAAGAGATTTGTTAGTTATATGATTCCAATGAAATATGTAAGTTTACATTTTATTTTACATTTGCTGTTCAGGAAATTTAAGACAGAAAACTGTGCCCTGAATACAGGGAGAATAGTAATATATAATAAAGCTACTTATTAATGTCACTAATACTCTCATCCAGAGTTTTCGTAGTATAGTATTGCTGTTATTTTTTTATGTAGCTTTGTAAGTAATTATAACCATATGCCTAAAAGCTGATTCTGCACTGAGTGTCCTATGTCATTATAAAATCTCTACCTTTAAAATCCCATTTGGTAGTCAGAAACCTTGTGGGTTGGTAGCTTAGAAGCATGTACCTTTGGGGAAGCTGACAATCCAAAAACTGCCCACTGAGCCCACCATGGCCACAAAGACACAGTAAGTTCATTTGAATACTGGACATAGTAATATTTTGATCATCACCTGTATTCATAAAATGATCTAAGTGTGCAATTTTTCATTACCATGAGCACCTTCTGATTGAACAATAAAGACTTCTTGATTTTTCTAAAAGCCCAAAGAAGAGCAAAAGGGCACTTGCTTTTTTGAATTGTTTCTGATGGTGTCAGCCTCCAACCCATGATCTCAGAGCATCATTCCATGTATCAGGTCCTTATTCATTACTATAGATGCTTTTAAAAATAATTGGTTTACAAATCTTTCCCCTCCTTTGTTTAGATTATTCAGGAAAATTTTGTTCTTTGCTGTTGCTATTCAAACCTTGTCTGTTCAAAAGCCCTTTAAGATTCTTCACTGCATTTGTGTGGAATTGAAGTTGGATGAATTTGTTCCTTAACTTCTAATGCATTTTTTTTAAAAAAAAATATAGACCTTTGAATGTTTCTAATTCTAAGTAATGTCATTTGTAGCCATGTGCAATTTTACTTTTGCCTCTCCAACTCATGGCTTTTCTATCTTTCTTTCTTTCTTTTATTTTTCTTGCTCAGTTAGCTCCAGCTAAATCTACCTGCAGAATAAAAGTTAAAAATAGAAATTTCTTCCCTTTCCCTGATCTCCTGGAGACAGTTTCAGTCTTTCAAAACAGCATGTATATAGTCTGGAAGTCTGCAATCAAAGTCTGCAAGTCTGATTACTTTCATGATTGTCAGTCACATGGTCTTAGAATGATATTCTATTGTAGTTTTGATTTGGCATTTCTTCTTTTTTAAAATTTTTCATTGATTCTTTGTGGGTTTTACATCATATATCCCGATCTATTCATCACCTGACCCTTCATATCTGTCATCTACCCTGGCAACCTGCTCCCAACAATAAAATAAAATTTAAAACAAAAACATCAACAACAACAGCAACAAAAACAAAAACAAAAACTCTAGCCATGGAAGCTGTGTCCCAGTGAGTCACACAGTATATAGTTTACTCCATACATTTTTACTTGTAAGCGTTCATTGCAATAAGTCATTGGTCTGGCTCAAGGTCACTTGCTTCTGCTACACTAAGTCGATACTGAGTCCTCACTGGAGCTCCTCTTGGATATCCTGGTGGTGACTCAGGTCGTGGAGAACTTGCAGTTTTGATTCTATAGGTCTGGTCCCTTCACATGCTCCAGCAATTCAGAGATGAGATGGATGTTGAAGTGAGCTAACTCATAGGCCTGATTTGGGTCTGGGTGGTAGCTGGGTGAGTCAGTATTTTCACATATTTATAGCATTTGATGGATGAAGTCTTATCCTCAGGGCTCTTATGTCCCAAGTAAAGAACATGAAAAGTTATTTTTTTATGGCACAAAACTCTTTAACAGATGCAGTTGCCTTCTCCAGACCATACTTGAAAGCATTTTTAAATCCAGTCATCCTCCTTTCCTCATCAAGCTGCACAGTTTTTATATATTTCTGTTTTTCTTATCATAGACATAAGGAAGAGTCGAGAACAATGGTGTCACAGCAGGCAAGGTATGCTGACTTGACAGTCCCTCCACCAGAACTTAGTTCATGACTCCTGAATTGAGTCTCATTCAAATGTTCAGAACACAGACAGAATGCAGTTGTAATGATATGACTATCTGTAACTCCAAGGCCTATGAATCCAGTTCTGTCACAGACATCATTAGACTCTTGGTGCCAGCTTTCTGTATTAGTTGCTCTTCTCGTTGCTGTGCCAAAACACCAAGGAACTTAAGGAATGTGGAGTTCAGATTGGCTCACAGTTTGAGTGGATACACTCCATGGTAGAAAGGGCATGAACGCAGGAGAGTAAGGTGGTGGGTTATATTAAATTAGCAGAAAGGAAGCAAAGAGAAATGAATGCTGACACACAGCACACTCCCAGAGAGGCTGTCTCCTAAGTGATCTGGACCAGTGTACTTGATGAATTTTAACCATTACATTAGTTTGTGATAATTTATTATTATTATTACTTAGGAAAAAGAAAGAGGATACAAACTTAACTAAAAAAAAAAACACTATTCTTTTTATATCTTCTTTTGTGTGTCTGAATTTGTATGTTGTGTGGTACATATATGTGGCTACACACATAATACAGTGCATATGTAAAGATAAGAAAAGAAATTTCTGGTTTTTTTTTTTTTTGTTTTTACCATCTACCTCATTAAAAAAAAAAGTTTTCCTCCACTGCATGTAACTGGGTAGCTGGTAGCTATCATGCAAACTTCTTAAAATTCTCCTATCTCCACAGATCATCTCACTATAGGAAATTGACATTACAAGCACAGAATTGCATGGGTTTAGATCACTTCCCATGGTTATGCAGCAAGCGTCTTGTCTGGTGACCTACCTCCACAGCTCCACAATATTTTTTCATATTTATCATAAGTATACATTGACTAATATCAATGGAGCTTTTGTTGGTGTTACTGTCTTGGTGGGTTCATTGTTTGAAGTGGCAATCTCATGCTATTTTAGTTTAGACTGAAAGCCTGTCTTTAGTATTTCTTACAGAGAAGGTCCACTGGTGATGACATTTTAATTTTTCCAATATCTTTCTAACCAGTTTTTCTGGAAACAGATCTGGATACTTTGTTCCTTCTGTGTTTTAACTACTTGCTCATCTCCATTTAAAATGCATCCACCTGTAGCTGTTTTGTCAACTTGACACAAACCTAGACATATTTCGGAAAAGGTAATCTTAACTGAGAGAATATTTCCATGTAGATTGCCCTACAGGGAAGCTAGTGGGAAATTTTCTTGATTAATGATTGATGTGGGAGGGCCCAGAGCACTGTGGGTAGTGCCATCTTTGGGCAGGTGTTTCTGAGTGATACAAGAAAGCAGGCTGAACATGGGGAGCAAGAGGCAGTAAGTAGCATTCTTCCATGTTCTCTGCTTAATTTTCTGCCTCTAGGTTCCGACCTTAAATTCATGCCCTGGCTCTTCCATTAACCATGGGATGTGACCTGAGAGTTATAAGATGAACTATGCCTTTCCTCCCAAATTTCTCAGTGTTTTACCACAGCAATACTTAAAAAAAAAAAACTACAACAGTCTGTTTGTCCTCCTCTACTTCCAATAAGCTCTTACTTTTATTTTTCATGATTTTGTTATTTGATAGGTGACCAGTCATCTCTGGATGATCCCACAATTTTACATTTTAGAATTCTAAAATGTGATTCCCATGTGTCTCACCATGTACCTTCTAATATTTAACTAGTTTCAGGTTCATCCAGTTTCTTGAATATGTGTATAACCAAGACTTTCAATGGATTTGGGGAAATTTTAGTCATTGTTTCTTCAAGATCCTTATCCTTCACCACGTAAAAAATTAAACTCCCAAATGAAATAAGGACATCCACATAAGTCTTGATATCTTGATAGTGAAAGAGAAAAAAAGTAGAGAATAAACTTGAGCTCATTGGCACAGAAAAGCACTTTTGGAACAGGACTCAGCACAGGCATTATGACCAACAAATTAGAATTTGGACCATTTGAAACCAAAATATTCTTATACAGCAAAGACCAAATAGCTCAAACACAGAAGGAACCCACAAATTGAAAAAAAAAATGAGCTTTACTAGTATTACATCTGGCAAAGGTTTACTATCCAAAATATAAAAAGAACTCAAAAAAATAAACATAAAATAATTCAACAAAAATGGGGCATAGGACTAAACAGAGTTCTGAAAAGATGAAATTCAAATAGTTGAGGAACTTTTTATTGGTTTGTTTTATTTTGTTTTTATTGTTGTTTCTGTTTTTCGTTTTGTCTTCAAAATCCTTAGCCATTAGAAAAATAAAAATTAAAAATGCTTTGAGATTTCATACATCCCAGTCCAAATGGCTAAGTTCTCAAAATCAAAGATGACAAATACCAAGATGGATGTGGGGAAAGAGGAATATGTATTCATACTGTGGGGAGAACACACCGATGAACATGCTATGGAAACCAGTTTGGAGGTCCCCCAAAAAGTTTTAAAAAAGATCTACCACCTGACCCAACACTACCACTCTTGAAAGTATAAAAGACTCTGTGCCATATCCTATACTGTAGATACTGATAATTCCTGTTTATTGCTGCTCTGTTCACAATTGCCAGGAAATAGAAATACCCTAGATGTCCATCAACTGAAGTATGAATAATGAACGTGGTATATTTACACAATGAAACATTATTCTGCTACTAATAAAAATTAAATTTGCAAATAAATGGATAGCATCAGAAACAGCAATTTTTAATGAGATAACAGAGACTCAGAAAGAAAAGCATCATATGTTATTTCTTATTTACATATGTTGTCTTTGAATCTTCAGATACATGTTCTTCATTTGAAACATTCATAGAGGCCAGGAAATTACTAATAGATTCATGAAGAGAGGCTTATAAGGGAATTTAGATAGAATACATTAATATAAACTGCTAAAAGGGAATAACGGAAGAGAAGGATTTATGATGAGGTAGAAGAATAGTGGGTAATGTGTAAGAGGGATTATGGGAAGAGATAAATAACACTAAAAACCTCTTTAAATGGGTATATGGACAGCTACCACTGTGAAATAAAACACTACTATAGAAAATGATTTAAAATGGAATTTCCCTGTAATAGGGCAACAATGTCTCTACTAGACACCATAGGTCAACAGCAACAGAAAGCCTTTGCTTGTAGTGGGCTACTTCTTTAATACTTATTTACTAGTGAGGTCCCATAGAATATCAAACATCACACTGGTCATTGCCATTGTTTTTGTAACTGTCCAAATTTGATAGTAAGATGATATTGCACAAGATACCACATACCTGGGTTGCAAAATATGGAAAAATCAACTTTGAACTAACATGGAAGCTTGATTTCTAGTGACTATATTTCATAGTATTTGAAGGTGCTATGCATGCTACTAGAGGAGAAAATCCATTACGGGTCATGCTCAGCTATAAATCCTGTGAGTTATAATAATAACTGGCCTGGAAAAGCATGCTCACGGGTACAATAGTGGCACAAACAACACGGGAGCAACCAACCACTTTCTGTCTGCTGGCATGTAGTCCTTTTCCCCAAGATGTCAACCATGCCTGGCACCATTATGAGGGCAAGAACTTGTGGCTAAACAGGTCATAGGCTATATCAGAAAACCCACTACTATTATTGTAATAAACAGAAACAGTATTAAATTAACTCATAATGATGTGTTGTTATACCCATGTTTGGGAGTCTTTCTACCTTTATCTGAAAATCTTTATTTATGGTAGATGGTGACTGAAATACTCACAACTGCCCAGATATAAAGTATAAAGAATGAAAGATTGCTGAGTCTTCAGCCCTTAATGGAATATATATACATACATTATATATATATGTATATATATAAAAATATATAATATATATATATATTATATATAATATATATTATATATATTTTTATTATATATATTATAATATATATTATATTATATATATATTATATATATAAAAATATATATAAAAATATATATATAAAATCACCCTCTCCTCCTCAAGGATTAACTGAAGCTTTGGGAGCAGACTGTAAGAACTAGAGGAAATGGATGACTACAAAGAAACAGTCTCTTTCTGGACACAACAGCGTAGTTAGACATAGAAAGTCCCAGTGTGCAAGCCCAAGCCAGGAAAAGTCACAGCATGGATACAGGAATGGAATACTAAATTCTATTCTTGGCTCTGTTGTTGTTGAAATCTGTTAGGATATGAGAGAAAAAATAAAATTTTCTCTAAGAGTATAGTCCCTGGTAAGTCCACTGGAAGACCACACAGCCAGCAATGTGTGGGCAACATGAACATATTTGTCATTTTAAAGAGGACGTAAAATAGGTGAGGAGGGGAGGAGTGGATCTGAGAAGTGCTGAGGGACAGAGTAAGTACGATCAAAATGCACTGCACAATGCTGTCAAAGAATTAATATTTTTTTTTTTGGGTTTTTCGAGACAGGGTTTTTTCTGTGTATCTTTGTGCCTTTCCTGGAGGTCACTTGGTAGCCCAGGCTGGCCTCAAACTCACAGAGATCCACCTGCCTCTGCCTCCCGAGTGCTGGGATTAAAGGTGTGCGCCACCACCGCTCAGCTAATTAATATTTTTTAAAAGATGTTTTTTTGAATATTTCTCTCCTTTCTTGAGATTCTTGGAATATATGTGAAGATAGGCTTCCTAACGTCTTGCAGGATGCTTGCTCTGTTCATCTGTCTTCATTTTTTATTTTCCACTGCTGGAACTGAGGAATTTCAGATATTTTGTTTGAACATCCACTGCTTGCATATTCTTTCTCCATAAAACTTCACCGTTTTTCAATTTTTTTCATTTTCAGCTTTAAGTCTTACATTTCCACTAATTTGTTTGTCAATAGTTTTTGTTTATTCAGACATCACTAACTTTATTTTTTGTTGATTCTTTGCCATAGTTTTCTTAAGCTTATCGTCAACATTTTAGACACCTGTTTTTAACTTTTTTACTCCCTAACTGGGGTTACTTAGAAATGGTTATATCAAGTTGTTTTTTTTTTTTTTTCCATTCACTTGCTTACTACTTCTTATCTCTTTGCATGCTAGTTGTAGATTAGAATAAACACTCTGAATATTATGTCGTGGAAATACTAGACATACAGTTCTTTAATTTTCAGGTTCTGTGCTTCCTTTTTAAATTCTTGTTGTATTTATTTACTTATTTATTTATTTGAGTATGTGTGTATGGGTATGTGTGTGTGTGTGTGCGCGCGCGCGCGCGCGCCATAGTGCACATATGGTAGGGAGAGAAACTTATAGGAATCGATTCTCTCCTTCTACTATGTGGGTGCTAGAGACTGGACTCAGATCATCAATCTTGTTAGCAAGGGGATTAACCTCTTGAGACATCTTGTTAGCCATGACTTTCTTTTTTCCTTTTAAGAACTTAAACAATTTGTATGTAGAAACTTTCAATCATATTTACCAGACTACATATAATCTTTCATGTGAGTAGTCATTGATGTTTCCATGTGACTGTTACTGCATATAGACAGGAACTTTAAAATGTTCTGTCCTTTTAATCTCTTCTCACCTGAAAACCTGGTTTGTTCCATCAGGTGTCGGGACCTGCCGACCTGTTGAATAACACCTAAATGGGGAAGTGAGGATTAAGAAAGAAAGAGACAAGAGACAGAAGATAGAGTTGGGAGGGCTCTCAGTGAATACTGCAACAGCTCTGAATTTATTTGTCATAGTCTTTTTATACCCAAAGCGGGGTGGGGGGCAAAAGACTTCCTTACAATGGTTCAAGGTACAAACAAGTGTAAACACCTCCTTAATTCTCAAAACATCTAGTAACTACGCCTTTAGTCAATCATCCTGCCATTTGGCCTTGAGGAGTAAAACATTGAATAACAATACCTTTGGCCAATCATCCTGTTATTCAGCCTTAAGGAGCAAAACAAACTTGAACTCTCTGATGGAATCAAGCCATGAGCTGGAGTCACTGTGGGCTCCCACAATCAGGCTTATAAATTTTTTTTACATCTATTCCTTTCATGCACTAATAAAGAACATTGAATAGCAATCAAAACACATACTACCTAATTTTGAGAATACAAAATGATGTTTGCCATGCTCCTCATGACTGCTGGCAGCAAAGCTGGGGATGTGGAAGAATAATAGCCACAGTCTTCTTTTCAGGACTCTTCAGTGCTACTAAAAGTATATAGGTGCTCAGCTCGTTACAACAAAATATCATATATATATATATATAACTTTCACATACAACTTTGCATCTTAAAATATGTTTTGACCATGTATTGTTACTAATATAATGCAAATGCCATAGAAATAGTTATTTAATACATGTCTGAATGGAACAATGACACATAAAATTTCACTGCATGTTCAGTAGAGTGACAATTATGTTTGCCTTGTTTTTGATCCACATTTTGTTGATCTGCAGAAAAAGAACCTGTAGACAGATAATCTGTGGGCAGAGAAACCTTAGACATAGAAGCTACAGACAGAGATTATCTAGACTGAGAAGCTGTACACAGAAGGCCAATAAACAGAGGACCTGTAGATAGAAGAATTGCAGACAAAGAACCTATAGAAAGAGAAACTGTTGACATAGTTGTGTATAGTGTGCTGAATTTTTGAAAATTGTCAAAATATATCAAAGTAGTCTGTGAAAATTTACTTTTGTGTGTGTGTAGTGATATTTTGTCTGTATGTAAATTTGTACCATATGTGCATTGTCCATGTAAGTCACAGGTGGGAATCAGATCTGTCTGTGTCTACAATCAAAACCAGGGCCATTGGAAAAGGAACCCGTGTTCTGTTCTGAGCCATCTCTCTAGACTTCAAATATATCATTTTCTTGGCCAAGTGCTCCCCTGGCTATTTTAAAGTTCTGTTTGATCCCAGAATTCTAAAATAGCTGCATCAGACAGTCCCTGTCAGCTCACTAACTATTCTGATGACAGACAGATCCCTAAGGATCCCATATTTACCGTCTGTGACCTATTTTTCTATCTTGTGTAAAGTTCTCATCAGGGATTCTGCAGAACTGCAGGTTATCCAAAAAATCATAAAACAGCAAGAAAAAAAATATTCAGTGCACATTTTAAATATGAATTCCACCCGAATTGTCTCTGCCTATAAATTGATACCTATTGTAGTATACAAAATGGTTTAAAACAGTGATCTATTAATCCATAATTCACAGGAAATATTATGTCTCCATAAATATAAAATGAAATAAAATTACCATAGAAGTTAATTGTTTTAAAAAGCCCAGTGTATTCTCAAATTGTCAAAAATGTACCAGTTAAGCAGTTGTTAACTCTTTTTATATGTGATGGTACAAGAACATCTCATTGTGAAGTCAACATACATGTGATTCAGAATACACCTTCAATAACTGAATAACTGAGTATGTGCAGGGGAAAGAAAATCTTCTCTGTAGCCCATTGTTAAATCAATTCAGGGAAGAGTGCCAGTAGAACTCTATTTAATTTTAGAATTACATACGTATGACATATGTGGTCTGTCAATGCTAAAAGTTCATCATTGATTTTATTTTTTAATTTAAGTATTTTTTTATTTTTTTATGTGTATTGATGTTTGTCTCTGTGTGTTTGAGAGAGAGAGAGAGACAGAGACAGAGATAAAGACAGGGACAGAGAGACACAGAGAGAAGAGTACATGTGTACATTCAGGTACATTCAGGACTCACAGATACTAGTGGAGATCATCAAACCCCTGAGGCTGGAGTTACAAGTTACAAGTGAGCCACCTAACATGTTAGCTTAGAACCAAACTCTGGTTCTCCAGATGGGCAACAAGTGCTCTTAACCACTGAGCCACTTCAACCTTTTAGTTTGTTGTTTTATTTTGTTGTGAGATAATGTTCCACTATGAAGTCCTGGGTAGTCTGAAACCCGTTATTTAGACCAGGCTGGACTCAGACTCACAAAGATCTGCCTCCCTCTCCCTTCTAAGTGTTGGTATTAAAAGTCTGTGCCATCAGGTCTAGTTCCCCCAAATTTTTAGTGCAGTTGAAAATTTTACTTTTCTGATGGGTTCAACTCCATCTCTCAAATGATTTCAGAGGTAAATGGAAGGGAAAAAAAATCAGTAGCCATCTTGAGAGATGCTTCCCCCTCCCCTCCTCCAAAGGTATTTGCTGACCAGCAGTTTTAGAAGTGACCAAAAATTGAACTTATAAGGCTGGGACAATAAATCTATGTATCTTGGACTTGGCAAAACAAAATATGGGGAGTAATGGGCTCAACCGACCAGAAGTTGACCTTAGAGGAGAGTAGGGCTGCAACAATAAATCTGAATGTACATATCCTGGGTTCAACAAAAGCAGGACATAGGGAGTAAAAATTTTTATGTCTCTGTAGATACCCTGAATCTTGTTAGCCACAGTAACCTCATGCTTATAATTCAGCCAGTAACTTCAAAGAACTGTCTCACCCCTAACTCCCTCATCCAATCCCAAGCTGCATGTAAACTTTTCATATATAAACCCCTTAAAGTGAGTGCTCGGGGCCATTCTCCTCCACAAGCTGCGTTGAATGTTGGATGGCAGACCAAGCTTGCTTGTTTTGTTATTAAAAACCTCTGTGTGCTTACATCGGATATTGGTTCTATGGTGGTCTTGCTTGGGGGACTTGCGACCTGGGCACAACAGTAAACAGTTTTGAAATTCCCTACAAATAGACTATTTACTCTTCCTCATTATTTTTCCAAGAACAAAGTAGCACATAACATTGAAAATGGAGAATTTACTGGTCTTTCTTTGTGGTCTTTTGTTTTCCTTTCCTCCCGTCTTCCCTCTTTCCCTCTCTGCCCCATCTCACCTCTGTCTCTGTCTCTCTAACTATGTCTCTGTCTGTCTGTCTGCCTGCCTGCCCCCCCCTGTGTGTGTGTGTGTGTGTGTGTGTGTGTGTGTGTGTGTGTATGTGTGTGTGTGTGTGTAGGCCAGAGGTAAGCCTCAAGCGCCACCTACCTTAATTTTTAGATAGGTTCACTCACTGGTCTGAATCTCCAGAGCCAGGACTCCAAGGGACCACTTCTATGGCAGGTTCTTTTTGTGTTAGTTCTGGAGCTAGAGCTCAGATCATTCTATTTGCGTTACAAGCAGTTTGCCAATTGAGCTGCCTCTGAAGCCTGTACCACAACTGTGTAGTGAGAGGGCCATGCCGGTACTAAACAGCACAGGTTTATGTGTTGACCACTAGGTCTAACTTAAGAATTCAAGAAACACTCCTGAAAATCATGGGATTGTAGCATTAAATAAAGTCATTGAACAGCAGGAAATATTACTCAATCATATGTTTACATCTTCCTCATGGTGAGAAATTTGGTTAAGTATTGTATTTTCTGTTCTTTCAATTATTTGTACAAACCATAGTTTTTTTGTTTTGTTTTGTTATATAAATGTAATCCTGATCATTGATATAAAAGAAATGCAAATCAAAATGGAAATAAATGTCCAGTGTGAAGGGCTAAATGTAAAATATGAATACTATTCAATGTAAAGCACTCAAAATGCACCCGGAAGAGCAACACATGTAGCATATTTAACTTGATATATATATATATATCGTTTTACAAAGAGTACTTATTGTGGCCATATTTCAAGAACTATAAGGGCCATTGAGTATATAGAAATAAATGAAAGGTTATATCACATTAATTAGGTTAAACATGAAAGGGAGAGGAATTTGAAAACACATGGACACAGGTTGCTTATAGGCAACAAGTATCCAGTTAAGTAAAAACAAAATAAAAAAAATCAAGGAGTTTGCAAAGTTGCTGAGAAGACCAAGGAGGCCTGACAATCAAGTCTGCGGTTGTTATGATAAAACCCTGGCACTCAGAGATCCTGACAAGGAATGAAAATAAGACAATCATGAGACCAGCAAAGCTTCCCAATAAAGAAACAGTGGGGTCCAACCTTACTACACAGTGTTGCTTAAGCAGCAAAAAGAGATGATTGACAGTATTTCTGGACAGTGAGTAAGGCAAAAGGGAATATTCCACACTGTTCAAACTACTGAAATAGGGCTTTGAATATCAACCTTCTGCATTATCCCAATCAAAAATTACTATAATATGGAAGATTTACTACGTATTGAGTCAAGTTTGAGTTACTCGATAAGTCCTGAGAAAGAGTGGGAGGGGGATTTCTTTCTAAAGGATGGAGGAAGGCTAGGAGATTATCTGTCTAGTAGTTACAGCATTGGCTGTGCTATAGGGCCTGGACTAGAGAGTTCAGAACCCCAGAGCCATGTCCAATCAGACATGATAGCATGCATCTGGAACCCCAGCACTCCTGCTGTGATCTGGGATGTCAAGACAGGAGAATCTCCAAAATCTCATGGTCTTGGTAGCCTGACATCCTCAGGAGTGGTCAAGAGACCCTGCATTAAACAAGGAGGAAAGGAAGGACTGACATCTCAGGGTGTTCTCTAACCTCCACAGACATAGTGTGGCACGCACACACTTGCACTCACACAAATTAGTGTGAACACATAAGTACATACACACACAGAGGCTTTTTCTTTTAAACATCAAGGAGATCTTAGATAAGGAATAAGGTAAAAAAGTCACTTAAATAACTAATTTTGTCTCTTTTATTCTATAGCATTTTTCCCATTACGTTTCTTTTAATTTAATTAACTTTTATTTTCATTTGTTTTACATACCGACCTCAGTTTCCCCTCCCTCCTCTCCTCCCATTCCCCACTCCCTGACTCCTGTTCTGGTGGCAGATCCACCTCAGCCCTGGCACCCTGGCATACATATACCCAAAGAGGCTGGAATATTCTGGTGGAAGCCCTATCTCTCTGCCCAGACTCTGTCCCTCAGAAAGCCCTGCCAAATATTGCTCCTTCCCCAGAGATGCTCAAGACTAAGCACACAGGGATTTAATCTGCACCCCAGAAAACAGATACCTATTTTTTTGGTCTCTCTTCCCTTACTCCTCTCTGTGGGGGGTTCGGGGGGGGACGGGACTGGAAAATCACCCAGGAGCGCTTTACCCATTAAATAGAGGCTTTTTCTAATTTGGTCTGATTTGGATTGCTGTGTCATGAGAGAGGCTTATTGGGGTGCAAAAACTTTTCAACTCCCATCTACCCTGCTCCCCATCCACTCTCCTTTGGCCCCATTCAGAAAGAGGCAAGTCTCCCATGGGCTTGAACAAAACATGGCACATTAAGTTGAGTTAGTACCAAGCTCTTTACCCTGCATCAAGGCTTATTAGGAGCAAAGTACAGGATAACTAACCTACAATCCACATCTCCAAAGAGGCTAGATAACAAAGAAGGCCCAAAGAAGAATGAAGGATTTCCCTGGGAAGGGGAAATAGAAGAGACCTCCTGGTAAACTGGGGATAGGGTTGGGGGAAATGGGGAAATGGGAACTTGAGGGAGGCAGGTTGTGGGCAGGAGTGGGGAGATGTATGGAAATAGACTTCTTGATGGGAGGGGCATTTCAGGGTTAGAGAGAAACCTGATGCCAGTGAACCTCCAAAGAATCCACAAGGATGACCCCAGCTAAGACTCCTAGCAGTATTGGAGAGGGTGCCTGAGTTGGACATCTAATGTAATCAAATTGATAACTATCATGATTGTCATCAGAGAGCCTTTATCCAGTAACTGATGGAAGCAGATGTAAAGATTCATAGCCAAGCACAGCCAAGGGAGGAGGGAGAGTTTGAGCCAAGGTGGGGGTCAAGGTCCTGATGAGGGAAGCCACAGAGACAGTTGATCTGAGCTCCTGGTCTCTGAACCAACAGTCAGGGAGCCAACATGAGATCAACCTTGGCCCTCTGTGTGTATGTGTGACAGTTGTGCAGCTTGGTCTGTTTGTAAGGCTCCTCACAGTGAGATTAGGACCTTTCCATGGTGCTTAGGTGGTTTTGGGGAATCTGTTCTCCATGCTGGATTACCTTGCCCATTACTTAATTGACAGCCAGGAGGTGGTGGCACACGCCTTTAATCCCAGCACTCAGGAGGCAGAGTAAGGCAGAACTCTGAGTTCAAGGCCAGCCGGGTCTACAGAGCAAGATCCAGGACAGGCACCAAAACTACACAGAGAAACACTGTCTAAAAAAAAAAAAAAAAGCTTTAAATGACATAAGCACTTCACCAAAGTATGAAGGACACTCAACACTTAAGCTTCAAGGGACACTTAAAATGATGCCAATGCTAAGTAAAGGGAGTTGGGAACATTACTGAAAAAGACAATCAATCATCAGTTTTATTTCTATCATAAAAATTTTCTATTTAATAGCTTATATATAACTCCTAATTTTGTGTATATGTGTGAGTGCCTGTGTTCATATCTCTTCACTATGTGAATGTCTGGTGCCAGCTGAGGCAAGAAGAAGATGTCAGGATCTCTGGAACAGGAACTACAGATACTTTTGAGCCACATGTAGGCATCACAAACTAAAGCCCAGTCTTCTGCAAGAGCAGCAAGTGCTTTTAACCTTTGAAGTATATCTCCAACCTTTAAACTAAACTTTTAAAGTATGGCTTCAGGACAAAATAGCTGAGCATATTTTGAAAAAGTCTACAATCCTTGACAAAGGTTAATAAACACCAACTTTCATTATTTTTATCATTATAATTCTTATTATCACATGCTTCCAAAGCACTTTGATTAATGAAATAAATGTTCATGTCAAGCCATAATGTCATTCTTCACACAGATTTGATGGCAGCTGTTCTAGAAAACAGAATAATATGGATGAGTACTACTTTTATTGTCACATAATAAAGGGCCTAGCTTTTGTTGGATGTATTGAAAATTGAAGTTACATAGCAACTAACTGAATCCTGGTAAGTAGATAAGATATCAAGGGGAAACAAAACACTCATTTGAACTATACAATCAAATGCAGTAAGAAAAGATTATTCAACAGTGGATAGACTAGTGAAGGTCACGTTCAATCATTCATGTCTATACAAAACCCCTGAACACCATAGAAATTGATAGGCTCTTTTTAAATGAAACTTAGCAGCTGAATACAAAGAATACTGGAGACATAAAGAACACAAAGGGCCACCCACTGTACTGGGGGCAGAGATGAAGGATAGACCAGAAATGGTGCCTGGATTTTCTATTCTTTCTTCCTCAGCTATGAACAAGGAGAGTATTTTTTTTTTAGGAAGAGGGAGAGAGACTGTGCTCTTAGCATCACAGGAATGAGAACAAAACTCAAAAGGATTAAACAATATATTACTCCTTGACAAAGATCTTGGATATGTGTCCAGACTCCAGTTTCATCCAAGAAAAAAAAAGCATGAACTAAAATCTGTCAATGCTCAAATGACCAATCAAAATAATAAACCAAATCCAACAAACCAGCCAGCCTTGAATAATGAGAAACAGTAGAAAATAGTGTGCATGTCTTGCCAGGCCAGTTATTACTTGACATCACAGGGTTCAAAGCTGTTGTATGATTAAATGATTCTTTTCTCCTTCCAGCACTATTCAAGCTACTCAGAAGGATGAAGTTTCAAGGTCAGTTGAAAGGACCAAACAGACACCATAACAGGCTGCTCAGTCTTCTCTCAGAGATTAGGCCTCAATTTCAGTTTCGTGAGACTAGAGCAAGAGTTTCTGGGAGGGCCATGAACAAAAGTAGCTCCCTTTCTGCATGTACTCTTGACTGCTCAAGGTTCAGCCAATTGTTTACTGTCTGAGACCCCTCACCAACTTAGAGCTACATGCATGGGTCAATGTGAACATGCTGGGCCAGCCAGCCTCCATGGCAGCTCAAGGACCTAGCCTGGGCCACTGAAACAGCCCCCACAACATGCTAGGCCAGCCAGTCTCCATGGCAGCTCAAAGACAAAGCCTAGAACTTGTCCAGGCCTACCCCAAAATGGATAACTGTAACCCCCAACTAACCCCAGCCTATTAAAAGTTACTAATGTGATTGCTACTCATATAAACCAATCCTGAGTCTGTTTCTATGTAGTCTGTAGACCCCAAGTCCCCCTTGCTTTAAAAACCCCGCCCCATTGCTACTTGGGGTCTTTCCTGCTGTGCTCCTACATCAGATAGAGTCCTGAGTTAACTTGTAACAATACAAAGACACTTTGCTTTTGCACCAGTCGTCTTTTGGTGGTCTTTGTGGAACTCTGGGCACAACACAGTAACTGCTTGATTTTTCATATTCTGTGACCCAAGCATGTTCAGCAATAGGGCCTAACTATCAAATTCTGGGGAGTAACCAAGGTCGATGGCAATCGGTAATACTATTTGAGGGTCTATGAGCTCTCTGACCAGAAGACCTAAAGAGGTAACCAATTTCATTTTACACACACACACACACACATATATATGTATGTGTGTGTATTATATATATATATATATATATATATATATATATATATATATGTACTAAAATCTGACTAATATTGTAATATTGTGGTGGGTAGACAAAGGAACTAAAACAGATGAAACATATTGAAAAAGAACTCAGACATGGAGAAGTCTATTCCAAGATGATCATAAATAACAGCATCAGGGTATCATTAGCACTTTGCAGATTATAAATATCCTATGGCCATTGAGAAGGTGCTCAGTCATGAGGAGTTCCATCATCTTATGGTATGTATTATATGAATTACAATTCATATAATAAGTATTGTAATCTTACAATGTATACTATAAGTAACAATAAATGCTGCCATATAGACCAAGTAAGTAATAAAAGTTCATGAGGCTGGGTAGAATGGTCTCTAAGTCTTCTCAGCATGGCCAAAAAATGACCATGGAATGAAAAGCACCTGCTATGAGGATTTGGTAGTAACTAATCGAGCGACACTGGCTGAAAGTTGCATACATAAGCAAGGATTTGGATGGTAAAAACTGCTTTGTTTTACTTACCTCTTGGATCTATGATGTTGTTATTTCCAGGAGTTCTGGGGGTCCTAAGTCGGATCTAATGCTAGCACTGGAAGCACTTACCTAAGCGTCTCCCCATCCCCATCCTTATGTTTAATGAACATTTTCATTGAAATTTCATAGCAAACCTGCAATCTACATAGCAAATACTCAGTTAAAAGGCTTTACAAGGAGTCACACGGGTTTGCCCCCATCATTTTGGTGAACATCATCAACTTGAGAAGCTGCTTTTCCGCCTTCCAACCACTCACACCCATGTGCCTAAGAAACATCAGTCTTTCTGCTCTTGAAAACTCACTACTTTTGGACACTGTACACATGAAATCCACAATGTGAGGCATGTCTTCAGGGATCATCTAAGCTCTTACAACAATCCAGCTGTGCAGAAGGTCAGGCATAGAGGCTTGAATCAGGAATCCCTCTACTGGGGATACAAAAGCAAGGGGATCATTGGGACTCACTGGCCAGAAATGGTAACCAAATAGATGAGCTGCAGATGAATGTATCTCATGACTTAAAGGGGACCATGACTCTTCCTTGAAGTTGATCATATTCTTCTAGTGTGAGACAGAAAATCTAGCATTAGATTTCTTCCTGAGAGCAATAAAATATTGTGATCACATGGAAGTATATGAGTGTTTATGACAGTTTTAATCATTTTGCCCAAACTAGAAATAGCCCAGATGTCTCTCCACTCATGAAAGCATAAACATTCTAGGTTGAAGTCATGCTTAAAATACCAGTTCCATTAAAAGGCACAGGTATTGATTCACACAGCAATTTGGTTGGCTCCTAAATGCCATTTGTGAAGTGAAAGAAGGCACCCGAAGGTTATGTATTGTAAGACTATACTTATATTATAATCTTTCAAAGACAATGTGCTAGGAAAGGAAAATCTCTGTGTTTACACAGGATGAGGAAGGAAGAAACAATCTACATGTACAATTTGGAGGAAAGTGTCAGTGATAGAAGTGTTTGAGGGGGTGAAGTGTTAGTGAACACACATCTGATTTATTTGTCTGAAATGTTTGTTATGGAATGATTGCTGTCCCTCAAGTAGGGACTGTCAGTGGCTACGACTACCAGCCAGAGACTTGCATACATTGAGCCTTTTAACCCCTTCATATGTATGGGAACTGGGGGAAGGCTAATAAGGGCCAGAGCCTTCCCAAAGATTTGTGTACAGCTGAGTTGCTATAGGAACGGGTAATCCTTTCACCACTGCTCCTATAAGTAGTCATAACTGAACTTGGTGCTGTAGTCATCTTTCTGTTACTCATACTCCAGTCAATAGTCCTTCACCATGTTCCTGAAAGTAACCCTAATGAACTCACTGCTTCACCAAGGTAAACTTGAATGGAGTCATTTTCTTGCTCTGTCATTGTTGCCAAGACATATTCATGCCTCTGCGGGATACCAAATTTCTACTTTATTCTGTCTATGCATTGTAAAACAACACCAACATAAAGAAGTTGCCTTTTCCAAACATCCAGGATCATGAAAGAGATTTCAAACCATCTTTCACAGATTGGCAGATACTAAGTAGACAGGATACACAAATGTGTAGCCGGAGAATTTCTCTCCAGCTCCCACCAAGTCCCGCCAGTCCCAGAGCTCACTTATAAAATAAACACACAGACTCTTACATTATTTAAACTGCTTGGCCATTAGCTCAGGCCTATCATTGTCTAGCTCTTACTCTTATATTTAGCCCATTTCTATTAATCTTTACTTTGCCACATGGCTCGTGGCGTATCGGTACCTTAAATCTTCCTTGTCCTGGCTGTGGCTCCAGGCAATCTCTCCCTTCCCTTCCTGTTTCCTCAATTCTCCTCTCTGTTAGTTCCGCCTATACTTTCTGTCTGGCTATTGGCCAATCAGTGTTTATTTATTCAGAGTGATATCCACAGCACAAATGTAATATGGGTCTCTAACTATACCTTCATATAGTGAAATGGGAGTCAAGGAGAAGAAATATCCCAGAATCTCAGCAGTAAAAAATAAAAAGAGCCAACCTTGAGCAAGGTAGGACAGACACCTGAGGTAATCATCTGACCTCCACACATGTGCCTTGTCACATATATATTCACATTCATACACATGAGCACATGAACACATACATATCATACACACAGGTTTAAAAATTGCTACATCTCATACAATACTAACATAATAACATAGTATATTTGAGTGTAATTCTAATGTCATGTAGCTCAAGTGAGAGAGAGAGAGAAAGACAGAGAGAGACTTTCATCCTGTGAATGGAGCCATAAGGGGTTTAAGTTTCTCTTGATGAAAAGAGACTTGGCATTAAGTTTGCTTTCACTCTTGGTTCCTGCTGGCCACTAGATTCTAGGTGATGAAGTAATTGTTAGGTCCTGCATCACATCCTGTCTTGTTTTATGAATGAGATTATTATAAGTTAGTTTGCTAGAAATATTCTTTCACTAGGGTAATATAAACACCAAATACAACTACATAGGTATCTCTGAATTTGAGCTGTATTTTTAACATACTACAAAAATGACTATGTCCAGGGCTGTGCAGCTAGCTTAGTAGAAGTGTTTTCTATGCATACTCATGGACCTGAGTTTGGATCCCCAAAATCCACTTTTATAAAGCAACACACAGATAAATAAAAAGCTGAGTGGGGTTACATACACCTCTAAGCCCAGCACTAGGCAGGGCAGAGACAAGGAGATGACTGGGGCTTGTTTGCTCTCAGGCCAGATGAAAATAACAGTCTTCAGGTTCTGCAAGAGAGCTAGTCTCAAAGGTGTAAGACAGTGCCACAAAGAAGGACGCTTGAGGACTTCCTCTGACCTCCACATGTGTTCTAGAGAATATGTACCGCATGCACATGCATGAATAAACTTTACACAAACAAAGACAAGATCCAGGGGGAAACTTAGTGAAGAGAAGCTGGGCTTCCAGTCTCTGTTAGGTACGCTCTAGTAGAGACTTCTGGGGCAGCATGGCAAGAAGCAGACTCTCAAGTAGAGGAAAGATCACTTTGGTCATAGATCAGTATACCTTCGGTCCATTTTCTCAGACTTCATGACATCCCTGAATTCAGATAGTGACTGCCATCTTCTGAGTTAGAGTTTGAATTTTATTGAATCTAATGTAAGAAAAAATTGAAAATTTCAAATATTTTCCCATTTTGTTTAGGACACCTTCATGCTTTAGGAACCAAATGCTTCCGTGAGAGATCATCTCCACACCTCAATGTCAGGCTGCAAAAGGAAAAACTCTCAGGAGGCCACAGCTCTCTCTTGGTATGCTAGATCATTATTACACAAAAAATAGATATTTCAGGTAAGTCTGAGATTCAGATACTGGATCCTGGCTTAGGGTCTCAAGCTAAGCTTGTAGGGAAAAGTGAATCCAATCCCTGTAGAAGGTATGATATTTAAGTCAGAGATATTCAAGGGTATATTCTGAGAAAACATGTAAAATTTGGCTTCAGAAAAGATGGCTCACATGATTTGGAGAGAAATAAGGCTATATCTGAGGATGAGCAGAGGAAGTGGAAGGGAAAAGCACAAACTGCCAAGTGTTTTTAAGATGGCAGAACTGAATGGCCTTTTTGATTATATATTGGCCTTATACTCTGGCTTCCTTACACTTAGATGGCATTTTAAATTTTATAGTATTATCTTACTTTCTTTTTGTGTCTGTGTGGGGGTGCATATATGCCTTGAAACTCATGTGCAAGGCAGAGTACAGCGTGTAGGGTCTCTTTCACCATGTGAGACCCTGGAATCAATCAAATTGCCAGGCTTAGTAGCCAACATTCTGCAGGCATGGTGTGGTGTTCTCAATGACACACTCAGTGAGTCTTTCTGCCCCCTGTTTTGGCATCAGAAACTAGGAACAGTGTATTACCAAGTTCTTGTATAGACAGAACTAAATGATGCAGGATATAACAACTATAAAATAGTGACACTGGTGAATAGCATGAGAAATAAGCATACTTCTGCTTAATCCAGTTACGTAGAAAGCATTTCAAAGATGTTACCTCTCCCTGCTGTGAACACAGTCTTAGGAGATACAGTAGGAATTTCCCAGTGGCACTAAATCCATGCCCAGCACTTTTGATTCAAGAAAGAATCTATTTCTGTTGCTGTGTTATACGTTCAGACTACAGTGTATCCTGCACCACTTTGCCTAGTTATAACCTTCAGCTACAGCCAGAATTTCAGTTATAGGAATTATTTTCAGAAATGCAATTTTCTGATTTAAAAATCAGACAATAATTTGCATAGACAAGGAACTCTTACGTACAG
>CABHPQ010000546.1:0-33966 GCA_902168405.1 Peromyscus aztecus | reverse complement strand
TCTCTCTCTCTCTCTCTCTCTCTCTCTCTCTCTCTCTCTCTCTCTCTCTCTCTGTGTGTGTGTGTGTGTGTGTGTGTGAAGGAGTAATTCCAACTAAAGTAACTACCCAGAAGTTGGAAGAGAAAATCGAGATCTAAATAGTTAAAATGTTTTGCTAGATAGTGCCATTCTCTGAGGGGGGCGTGAGGACTGTAGACAGGTAGACCGGAAGCATCTAGGCTGTCCTGTTGTGTCAGGTCTTCCTGGTTGATGTGGGAGTGGCAGTCGTCAGCCCCAGCTTACTCCGCAGTCACAGGAGAGTGACTAACACAAGCACGTCACTTGATGACCCCTCGAAGACGTGGGCAGTACCTTAATTAGTGAGAGTAAGTTCTAAGCCTTCTGGTCTACCAGGCTCAGGTTTCCGCTCTTCTCTTCATCTCCCCCAGCCTGCTCCAGCTGAGCCCCAGAGCTACCAGCTCTCCATGCTCACCATTGCCCCTTCATGCTCCGCAGGTTTTCCTCTTGCCTCTCACAGGAGGGAGACCATCTTTGGCACCCCTCTGTATTCAGCCCACTCATTTATCTTTCTCATGCTTTCTCACCAGCCCACAAAGTAATGTACTTGGAAACAGTGTCCAAAATGTCACCTGCTTTAAACATTAAGTGCTCTTCACGTACCCCTGAAAATAGTTGATGTTCACTTGGTAGTAATACACTGAATGCCTCCTCTGAGCTTGATAGTATCTGAATTATCCTAGTTTGGGCATTTGCACCCAAAGGACTGTATTTAAGTAGATATTTTGTAAGAAAATAAAGCCTAGATACCCCCCACCCCTTTATTTTAGGTATGGTAGGGGGGAGCAACAGCTGTTCAGACAGAATTCTTTAACCCACAAAATACCCATGAGCTCATGTTGATTTTCCATAACTGTCTTCAAACACAGTCTGACAACAGAAAAATCCATCCTATAAATTATAGGCAAGAGGGGAGCTGGAGAGATGGCTCAGTGGTTAAGAGCACCTACTGCTCTTCCAGAGGACCCAGGTTCTGTTTCTAACACCCAAGTCAGGTGGCTTACAACTGCCTTTAACTCTAGGGATTCTAACACCCTCTTCTAGCCCCCGAGGGCACCCACAGACATGGCATACACACATTCATGCCCGTAAATAAAGTAAAAATAAAAATATAGACAAGTAAGGTATGATTCATAGTTTATGCAAAATGCTGGGATCTTTGAGTTATATATTTTGGCAGTATTTATGGTTGCTTGTCTTCTTGGAAAAAATAAATGTGGAGTAGTTATGGAAATAATTTCCCTTTATTTCTTTAAAAAATAATTTGTTTTTATTTTATGTGTATGGGTGTTTTGCCTGCATGTGACAATGTATACCACACATGCATCTGGTGCCCACAGAAACCAGAGGAGGGTGTCATATCCCTTGGAACTAGAGTTAAAGATGGTTATGAGCCAACATATGGGTGCTGGGAATTGAATCTGGGTCATCTGCAAGAGTAGCAAGCACTCTTAACTGCTAAGCTATCTCTCTAGTGCTTGGAAGAATTTTCTAGTGGCATATTTTAAGAGTGACTAGTTTTCTCATTAATCATGCTGATAAAAGATCCCAGGAAAATCTTGATAACTCTGTGTTATGTTGTATTGAGGGATCTTATGATTTCTTTAACAGATCTTAAACACATATTCTAAATCTCACCTAATGTATGTATGACATCTTTTCTATGATAAATACTGTGTTTGGGGGGCATCTTTTTATGAAATTAATTAGGGAGAGTCTTTTAAAAGTCAAATGGTTTCGTGTATTTGGTCTCTGTTTTGTAATTGCTTAACACAATCTGGATAAAAAATGTGGTTTAAAAAAAAAATACCCCAGAGCCGGGCAGTAGTGGCACACGCCTTTGATCCCAGCACTCGGGAGGCAGAACCAGGCCGATCTCTGTGAGTTCAAGGCCAGCCTGGCCTACAGAGCGAGATCCAGGACAGGCACCAAAACTACACAGAGAAACTCTGTCTCGAAAAACAAAAACAAAAAGAAAACAAAACAAAAACCCTAGAAATTCCATATATTATTACATCATTTAAAAAGAGTATTCATTTACTAACCATGCACTGGGTATCTAGTGTAAGCACTAGGTTGTTGTAGGTACTGGGAACAGGGCGTTCACGTCGTCTTCCTTGGGGGGTTTCTGTTTAGCAGATGAAACAGGCAGTACGCTGTAAACGTGAGCACGCACACACATTCAGAGAGTGAAGCCCAGCATTGGCTTGGGTGGTCTGAGTGGGTTTCCCCGGGAGTATGGCTTTTCACTTGTGATCTATAGAATGACAAGGGGCCGGCCCGTCCTTGAAAAGTCCACCCCAGAAGTTTCCCTGGCCAAGAGCAAAATCAAAATCACAAAGACCCTGCCTGAGTTCAGAAAAAGCTTGGCAGGACCCAAGAACAGGGGGTTGTGAGCCTGTAATGAGAAAGGTGGTGTGAGTAAGTGGGGTTTTATCCCACAGAGGCAGCTAGGTGGGTCCAAACTGCCGGAGCCTCGTAGAACTTGTAAGGAATCCGGTTTCTCTTGGAGTGTAAAAGGCAGTGCTGTGGGGTTTTAAGCAGGGCAGTGGCGTGATTTACGATTTCTTAGGGGGACCTTGGTTGCTCTGGAGAAAGGGGCTATTAAAAACTGAGGAAGAAAAGCTGAGCGACATGAAGCTAATATAGCAGGCCAGGTGAGAGATGATGGTCGTTTGCAGTAGGGGTGGGGAGGTGGGATACGTGATGCTCATGGGAGCTCACTGCAGGCGGAGTTCGGGAACAGATCCAAGGAAGGGCTGGGGCAGACAGTGTGGATTGATTTGGGAACGGACGAGGAGGGGGAAGTAATCGCTCTTAATGCAGAATGAAAATGAGCCGGCATGGAGACTGATACCTTGAACACCCACCCCATCTCCATTTTGTTCTGTAGCCTGCATTAAAAGTTACTGTACATAGTCCTGGTTATAGGGAAATGAGCTCTTGGCAAAATCACCCCAGGCATGTTCACAGTGTCTGCCTCTCACAGTGGGCGCCGTGAGTGGAAAGAAATCCGTCACGGAGATGACAGAAACAGACCTTCATGCAGAAGGAGAGGCACCAACTAGTTGCTTTGCTAATTGGCATCAGTGTCGAGAAGTCTTTTGTAATCTATGGAGAATCACCAAGCATTCCAACCTACACTGAAAGCAATTCTATTTAGTGTCTCTGCATCTTGGTCCCCTGAGAAACTTTTGTTATGAGAGGACACTTTTTGAAGGTGTTAACTTCCTAAGTAGTGTGTCAACTCCAGAGGTCTCTGAATCTGCTTTGGTTTTTCCCTTTGGTGGCAGACCCCACCCTCCTTTCCATTGGCTGTTAAAGTCACTCCAGGAGACGTGGAGGTCCAAGGGGGCTAGAGTAGCCGCTCTGCCAGAAGGCCAGCTTCAGACCTCTCAAGTCAGTCAGAAAGAGGCTGAAGGCCTCTGGCTGTGCTCCACTGCTCATGTGGGAGGGAAGGGTTACTACGGGAGTGCCCATCCCCCACCTGTGCTTTGCCCTACCAGCTCAAGTTCTTCTGTTGCGCATCAGACTTCTGAATAAGATTTTGTTAGAAAAATGTGTATATCCTTAAAAAAAAAAAGCTTAAGTACTTGCCCACTCACATAATCCCAACACACAATTCTTCAGTGTGAATTGAGCACCACCCCACACGATGCACAAAACCAACTTTCTTAGTAACAGCTGTAAATCCCATGTGTTCATTTCCAACTGCTGCTCCTCCACCAGACATTATGAAAATTTTTCAGAGGGCTCTGCTTTAGGAGGGTTCCAGAGTTTGTAGGACCTACCTTAGATGTGTTCCTAGTTTCTGCAGATTTTTTCTTTTTTTCTAATCTCCTTGGACCTTTTCTGAATTTGAATTTGATCCACTAGTGGGGTATTACCTACTCCTCTCATATCCACCTGAAGCTGTAGCAGAGCTGATGGGGTCCCCGAGTGATGCAGTGGGGGAGGGGACACCAAACTGAACCGGGCTCCAGCAAGGGGTACAAGCCCCAGGTCTTGGCCACTGGATTTCTGCTGCTCTGTCTCATACACCAGCTGGACTTATTCCAACACTCAGGGAACTCCAGCTCTGCTGCCTAATTTCATTCATTACGGCATTTCAAAGTTGGGTTCAAGTTCTTTCCTTAGGGTCCTCTGTACCCGTCTACAACCTAGGAGATGTACCTAAGCACAGCTCTAAGTGCCCTGACAGCGGGGGGCGGGGGGGGGGGGGTGAGGTGCCTCCGAACACCCAGACATCTTCTGGAGAGAATATTGATTAAAGTTGCAGGCGGACTGGAGCCTTGCCTTTGGCCAGCTGTGTTAGCTTATTATATGAGAAAGCATGCCTAAGAAACAATAAAACAAAACAAAAGGGGGGGGGCTGCAGAGATGGCTCAGCCATTAAGGTCATATATTGGTCTTCCAGAGGATCTGAGTTCAGTTTCCAGCACCTACAATGGGTGGCCTGTAACTCCAGTTTCAGGGATCCAGTGCCCTCTTCTGGCCTCCATGGGCATCGCACTCACATGCACACAAAATAATACATAATATGTATATGTATATATTACATATTATGTACATTTTTGTACACAAAATAAAATTTAAAAAAAGAAAAAGAAGGTTTTATGTAAATATGATCAGTAAAGAAAATTTACTCTGCTGATTGTTTTCATCCTTTTTATAGAACTTCTCTTATAGTAAAATCTTGCAGAACCCCTAAGTATAACTCAGGTGGCACTTGGGTATCGAAAGCAGACTCCTTGCCCCTCTGCTCTCCTAGTCTCTTCCTCTTCTGAG
This sequence comes from Peromyscus aztecus, assembly GCA_902168405.1. Taxonomy (NCBI): domain Eukaryota; kingdom Metazoa; phylum Chordata; class Mammalia; order Rodentia; family Cricetidae; genus Peromyscus; species Peromyscus aztecus. The sequence continues at coordinate 29,121 of CABHPQ010000546.1, read as the reverse complement.
GTTACCCCCACCCCCAGAAATGTCTAGGAAATTCTGGGAATCCTTAGGAGCCAGCTGGACTATCTTCAAACTGTAAAGATTTCAGAAACAGAGAGAGGTGTTTGTGTTACTGGCTGATACTTAATGAATCGACACCTCTTACCCTTCAACACTAGATTTTCAGCCTCCCAATGTCCATCGTCCCTTATGGCAGGGAAATACATACAGGAGGTCATGGTCTCTGTTCCACTACAGTCTGCCCTGTCTTCTCCCAGGGGATCATCTGCAGGGCCACCACTCCACACCTTTGTGAGATCCACACCTGCTTTATCCAACCTTTAGATTCCTCCCGCAGCTCACCGCTCCTCATTCGATGAAAGCCTTGAGCACTTAGCTGTGGCCTCATGGTTGCCCCTACAGAGCTGTACCCCTTCTTTACAGCTTCCCAGAAAAACACTTGCTTGTAGCTCCCGTCACCCCCCCCACACACACACAATTCATCTTCATCTCCTCGCCACCAGCCACCCTCCTGCCCCTTGACACCAGATTCCGATCTCAAAGCCTTAGAGAAGCCCTCTGGTCCCCTGCTTCTGAGTCCCACTGTCACTATATCTGTTGTCAGGTATATATATATATATAATATATATATATTATATATATATATTATATACCACTGTATACCACTGCCAGGTATATCTACCGCTGCCCATATTCTCCCCTAAGCCTACTGTTCCGTCATCTGCTGTGCTCTCGCCACATAACACCGTGACCTTGACCTCTGTGTCTGTCTCCTCCACTTAAATAAAGCTGCTCAGAGGCAAAGACAGTTGTGGAAGGGATGCCTCTCTTTCTGCATGACCCCCCAATTCCTCTGGCAGATGCCCGCCACATAAAGACCCTCAACATTTGAATGAACGCATCACCCTTACTCATCACAAGTGCATTTTTTTTTTGAAGTGTGAACAGTGGTTGTTTCCATAAATCATCTCCATGCTGAAAAAAAGCAGAAATGATTTTTTCAAAGCCTCATCTGTTACAAGATGTTAGTCCTCTCACTCTTCAAATGAGATCTCGGGTTTTTAAGGAGAATTTTGCTTGTTGAGATTATCGGAGCTTCCGCTGTGCGTGGAAGTCTTTCTCCGCCGCCGAGTGGAATCCGCCGTGATCTCAACAAGTTTCAGTGTTCCAAGCGGATTGACTTCATAATGGGAGGAATAGAGGATGGTCCTGAGGGGGCGTGCCTGGTGAAGGCGTGTGTGTGTGTGTGTGTGTGTGTGTGTGTGTGTGTGACGAATGGTGGGGTGTCTTAATGAACCCACTCACTTGACGATTGTCTCCCTGCAGGTGATGTGTCACCCATCAGCATGTCCCCCATCAGTCAGTCTCAGTTTATTCCACTCGGGGAAATCCTTTGCTTGGCCATCTCGGCGATGAACTCTGCAAGAAAGCCTGTCACCCAAGAAGCGTTGATGGAACACCTGACGACATGTTTCCCAGGTAACGAGGAAGAATGGCGCTCTGTCCAAAGGGCTGTGGGCTGTGGGTGTGGGGCGTGGGGCGTGGGCTCCAGGGCTTTAAGGAACACTAACGGAAAAAAAAATCTTCACTCAAACTGACCAGACCTTTTCTTCTGTGACATAAAATAATAGCAATAACAATGTTACTCCTTTAGGCACAGTACTTTTTATTTTATTCTTATTTATTTTTACTTTTTGATATAATACTTTTTAACTTGACGCTTAGGAGAAAAAAAAATGAGCCAACTGTAGCTAGGGTTTTCCTGCCTGGCCCACAGTCAGGACAAATCTCTCTCACCTGCCAGTCTCACAGCCGCTCAAACCCAACCAAGTAAACACAGAGACTTATATTGCTTACAAACTGTATGGCCGTGGCAGGCTTCTTGCTAACTGTTCTTATATCTTATATTAATCCGTTTCTATAAATCTATACCTTGCCACGTGGCTCGTGGCTTACCGGCATCTTTACATGCTGCTTGTCCTGGCAGTGGCTGGCAGTGACTCCCTCCGCCTTCCTGTTCTTTTAATTCTCTGTTAGTCCCGCCTATACTTCCTGCCTAGCCACTGGCCAATCAGTGTCTTATTAGCAACACATCCCACAGCACTAACATCATAAGAAATTGGCAAAAATGACCAAGATGCTACTCATCCATTGCAGTTCAGTCTTCCTTAAATATATAAACCTGGGGTTCATCAGAAACATCTGGAACATTTAGTCCCAAGAGTTCAACTACAGAAATGATGTCTAAAATAAATATGCCCTGCATGTTTGCGTTATGATCTGAAGAGCCTTAATAAAATGTTCCTTCGTGAATTGAGATTTCATTTTTTAAAAGGAAAAAAAATATTTGTTTTTTTTTTCTTAAATATTACAAAATGAAGACAGTAGGTATAGCTGCAGTGTGAATGGTTGTCTAGGGTTCCAGTGGATCGAGTTGTTTGGAGTGGTATATACGAAACACGCATGCTCCATTTCAAGGGAGGTACCTCATTATTCCCATCCAGTGTGGTGCCCCCTGCCCGGGAGGCCAAGTCTAATGTTACAAGGGAATTTCAAAATCTCGTTTACCGTGAAATCTCTAAATTTCCTTAGGTACAGGCAGGGTTCTATGTGTGCACATTTTAACATGTATGAATAGATGGGCAGTGTGCACCTTACTGGGCTGCCGGTTTGCCATTTGGTGAACACCGTGCCCCTTTCTAGACTGCAATAGAAATCGCATTAAAAATAAACGTGATTACTTGATGTTCATTCCCCTTTCAAAGAGACTTTAGTCATATAAGCTGTTGGCTAAATCGGCTTTTGCTACAGAAATACTGGGTGATAAGCAACCAGACAGACAGAGATATGCAACAATAAGCATTTACATAGGTCCTGTGTCTGAGGGTGCCCCAAGAGTAGGCTTGGGCTTAGAAAGGTGGCCCTGTTCTGCCTAGACTGCATGTCTTTGGGGCAAAAAAATCCTTGACCCTTTGGTCATATCTTATCCCTTAATATTGCATTGATGAAGCAGTCTTGACTGGGCCTGAGACCAAGGTAGAAAGTGTGTGTGTGTGAATGCACACGTGTGCACGCATCACACACACACACACACACACACACACACACACACACACACACACACACACACACACACGGAAAGGATAGAAGAACCAACTGTATGAAGATTATTAACACGACCTACCATCCTCTGTCTCCACACGTTTCCTTTGGCCTCAAAGAAACTATGCATTTCCTTCCCAGTACTTTGCCCTCCTCCCGCCCCCCTTTTTCTTTTCATTTTTTTCTTACATTTCCTGTTTGGTTATGGTTCTTTTTGTTTTTAGTTTTTCAAAACAGGGGTTTTTCTGTGTAGCCCGCTGTCCTGGCACTCATGTGGATCAGGCTGGCCTCGAACTCACAGAGATCCGTGTGGTGGTATTGTGTTCCCCAAAATTATTGTGCATGCTAATAAACTTATCTGGGGTCAGAGAACAGGACAGCCACAATATTAAACATGAGGATAGGCAGTGGTAGCATACGCCTTTAATCCTAGCATTCCAGAGACAGAAATCCCTCTGGATCTCTGTGAGTTCAAGGCCACATTGGAAATGGCCAGGCGTGGTGACACACGCCTTTAATCCCAGAAAGCCAGCCTTTAATCCCAGGGAGTGGTGGTAGAGAGCAGAAAGGTATATAAGGCGTGAAGAAACTCGAGGCATTTGGCCTGGGTAGGCATTTGGCCTGGAGAAGCATTTGGGCTGGTTAAGCATTTAGGCTTCTAGCAGCAGTTCAGCTGAGAGTCATTTGGATATGAGGACATAGAGGCTTCCAGTCTGAGGAAGCAAGACCAGCTGAGGATCCAGCGAGGTGAGATAGCTGTGGCTTGTTCTATCTCTCTGACCTTCCAGTGTTCACCCCAATACCCGGCTCAGGTTTGATTTTATTAATAAGAACTTTTAAGATTCATGCTACAGATCCGCCTGCCTCTGCCTTCCAAGTGCTGGAATTAAAGGCGTGCACCACCATGCTCTCCCTCTCTTCTTTCAATTTCAGTGTTTTTATATTCTATATGCTATTCAAAGACTAGAATTAACCTACACTTGCAACCTATAAATTATCCTAAATGTAATAACATTTATTGTCCTTGAGCATTCCTCGCTATGGTCCCCCTTTCTAGCTGCCGGGCACACCTCTCCCACTGGTAGTAAGAGACATAAATCCCCAGGTAAGAGGGAGCAGTGATCTAGGCAAACATTACCCTCCGGTACAGGACAGCCCTTACCCCTGAAGTATACCGAGGCCACTGCTTCAGACATCCATCAGTCCAGCTGCTTTTAAAGTCTTCCTATTGTTAGTGATCTGCAAGAAGCCATGTGACTTTCTCAGAAGTGGCTCCGTGCCTCCCATAACGATAAAATAAGAAAGAATGCAGAGCTGGTACGCAATTGTAAAATGCCAATCGCTGCTGAGCCACAAACAGTATCACCAAGTTACAAGATCTTGTAGGAGAATGAATCGCTGACGCTTTTACCAGCTTTTATGGTAAAGAGGCACTAACGAAGCTTTTCCATCTGTGTGGTGCTGATGACAATTGGTCAGACCCTGAAATCTGCAAAGCCGCTGCAGACTTTACACAAGGGTGGGGCTTCACAAAGCATGCCCTACAGGCCTAGGAGCACCCGTCTTTGTGAATAAAGTTTTATTGGAGCACAGCCGTTCCTGACGTCTCTGTATTAGCGTTGGCTCCTTGGACTTCGTGGCAGAGTGGAGGAGTTACCACGTGGGTCACGTGACTCACAGAGCCTGCAGTATTTACTAAGTGGCTCTTCACAGAAAAACATTGGCAGCTCCTGGTCCAGGGTATGGAAATAATTATTTAAATTCTTCTTTAGTAACAGCTACTTTTTCCGCCCCCCCCCTTTAGTTTTGCTTTTGTTTTTTTGGAGACACAGTCTCACTGTGTGGACCACCCTGGCCTTGAACTTTCTTGGACCATCCTGCCTCCACAGATGTACACCATTACGCCTGACTTAATAGCTGCAAACGTTTAACTAGTATTTCATAAAAAGGAGATTTCCTTGCCTCCCCTTCCTTCTTTCCTTTCTCCTTCTCTTTTTATTTGTTGCTTTCCATCAGCTATATGATAACAAAATGTCATTGAGAATTTAAAATTGTTTCAATTCTCCTTGAAAAGTCCATTTTCAATGACAGTACCGGAAGGTTTTTTAATACCTTCTTCGATCTAAAGGTAAGACTACTTACTTCCTTTTGTACTTTACTATTTGAAAAAGAGATTTTGAAGTCTAACAAAGTATTATTAAAATATTTGAATTCTTATATTTGATGTGTGTTTTATAAATAAAAAGGATAATTTCAAATGTGACCTCTTACTATTTTGGACATCTATATTCCAAAAAGTAAAGTCTTCTAGTAAAAATGTACCCTGAAACAAATGATAGTATGAATCTTTTTAATATAAGTTGAACTTTGAAAATCAGCTCAACAAATTCTATGTACCAGTTTCCATTACATAATTGCATGTGCATGTGTGCCTGGAGTAGTGTGTGTGTGTGTGTGTGTGTGTGTGTGTGTGTGTGTGTGTATCTTGTGGACTCTGTGTGTGTGGTGTGTGCATGTGTGTGTGTAGTGTGGGCTGTGTGTTTGTGAACTGTGTGTGTGTGTCTTGTGGACTCTTATGTGGTGGGCTGTGTGGTGTGTGTGTGTGTGTGTGTGGTGTGGGCTGTGTGTGTATGTAGTGTGGACTGTGTATGTGTATGGTATGGGCTGTGTATAGTGTGTGTGGTATGTGTGCGTGCATTTGTGCTTGTGTGTGTGTGTGTGTGTGTGTGTGTGTGTGTGTGTGTGTATGTGTGTGTGTAGTGTGGTGTGAGAGACATGGCCCTGCCGGGTACTGAATCCAGAGCCTTATGCATGCCAAACAAGTCTCTTACCACAGAACCACACCCTCAGCCTAAGAATATTTTTAAAGATCTTAAAATAATACTTGTTTTTCATACTTCCAAAGAACTGCTCGCCCATTCATCCAGGATGAGTGCTCAGTTACACTGGGCTAATCCTTGTTAGAGTGGATCTTTCTGCAAGGAAGGCCGGCTCACTTCAGGGACGTAGAGGACTGTGGGACTGCATGTAGAGTTGGAGCTGGCTTCCACATTAGCTGCAGATCTGTGTTTCTATCTGACTGCCCATTCAGTGTTCTTCATATATATATATGTGTGTGTGTGTGTGTGTGTGTGTGTGTGTGTGTGTGTATGCCCATTAAACATTTCAATCTAACTCTGGACATAAAATCGTATGCCTGTATTCCCAGGTACTAATGAAGGTAATGGATAAAGATTGCTTGAGCCCACCAGTTCCAGGCTAGTCTGAACAATGTACACAGGTCCTATCTCAAAATAAAAGTGTCCTTAATCCAAACTGCTTAGCATAAAACACACATATGTGTGCTCTCTGTTCTGAGAATTAATCAGACTTGAAGGGTTAAAGCAAAATGTGGCTCCAAGAAGCACCATGTAGTCTTGATGTATCTTTAAGTACCTGCCTTTGCTTTGGAAGATGTAAAGGCATGGAAAAGGGAGAGGTCGAGTTTTAGCTCGATTAGAATACGGAGCTTAGCTTTGTTCTCGGCAAGTCCTGATTCACGGTTAACTACTGGTGTAGAATTTGGACATGGTGAAGTATGCAAGTGAGCATCACTTTGTCAGGTTAACCCTCCAAGTGTGTGCCTGGTAAACCTCAGGGTTAGATAGATGGTTAGAAATATCAGTTACTATATTAAGACTTAATAGTAACCTCAATATCAATATTGACAGCTTTCAGTTGAACCAGAAAAGCCAAGGTAGACGTGTGAAAATAGTTTGGATGGCAAGGGGAAACATGCTTGTGGTTTCTGTTTTACAAGAAAATGCTGTTTGTCTGGTGTAAATGAGAATCACAGGTATGCAAAGCACAGATTCTTTCTTGTTCCTTCATTTGGGAAGAGCTAGAGAGATTTTTCTTTCTTTTTTTCTTTTTTTTTTTTTTTGGTTTTTCGAAACAGGGTTTCTCTGTGTAGCTTTGCGCCTTTCCTGGAACTCACTTGGTAGCCCAGGCTGGCCTCGAACTCACAGAGATCCGCCTGCCTCTGCCTCCGAGTGCTGGGATTAAAGGCGTGTGCCACCACCGCCCGGCGAGAATTTTCTTAATGGTAATTAGCATATATTGTGTTATGGTCATGATTCTATAAAAATCTATGGATTTTTCCAAGACCAGCAGTAATGATTGCTCTTAATATAATTCATGGGCTAGAGTGGTGACTTGGTGGTTAAGAATGCTCATTGCTCTTCTCAAAGACCCAAGTTAGGTCCTCAGCACACATGTTGGGTTGCTCACAATCACCTGATACTCTAGTCCCAGAGGGTCCAAGCCCTCTTCTGGCCTGTGCAGGTACCCAAACATATTTGGTGTATACATACACAAACACACACACACACACACACACACACACACACACACACACTTAAGAGGAAATAAAAAGAAGTATAACTTACCTTCCTTAAGTAACAACAGTCAAGGTGAATTAATTAATCATAAGGTTTTTTTTTTTTCATTTTAGAAAGGGTTTCTTTATATAATCCAGCCTGATCAGAAACTACCGTGTAGCCCAGGCTGGCCCCGAACTCATCTCAGTCCTCCTGATGAGTTCTGAGGTTACAGACATGAGCCATTACTCCCTGCTAGCTGTGGAGTTTTACAAATGGAGTTTACCATATAAGATATGTAGGTTTGTTATTTGAGCATTGTGCCCACAACTTCGTCATCTGTGAGCACAGTGCGGCCATGTGTGCTCATCTTAGGAACCTTATTCTGAATGGGGTTTTCTGCTGTTCAACAGTAGCCTCTGGTTCTTAGTAGGATGTAAAAAACTCTTTCAAGTTGCTTACCTCACGTGTAGCTATTTTTTCTTTGATGATGGCACCCAAGAATTGCATGGTTTGGAGTAATATCACGAATTCCATTAAAATGGGTTTCTATTTCGTACAAATATCAGAGAATTTAAAAACAAACTTTATCTTACCAGTCTTCAAATCATTCGTTAAAAAAAAAAATCAGGGTACATTCATCAAAAGTGGAGCATTAAATTTAAGTATGTAACTAAAAAATTAACTGCATTTAGTCATATGCTGTGTGGGAGCCTCAGTACCTTGCTAAGCATGTCCTCCAAAGATGTGGATGCTGTATGCTACTCACAAGTTTCCCCCCCCCCCAGAATACCAGACTAGCTCTAATGTGTTAGACCCCCACTTTCATTGTTTGGCAGGATCGAGGGCACACAGACTTCTGGGCTCACCCAGCTGTTCTAGTTCACTTGAAGGTAGTCTGGGCTTCCATAGCTCCCAACCCAAGGTTGAGACGGCCAATGGCTAGTTTGTGTATTCTCTGGCACACACTCTTGTGCATGCACCAAACTCGTGTGCACTCCCATCAGCTCTATGAGACTAGATGCCTCAGAGGTTAGGTTGCCAGCTGCCGTAATGATACCATTGACTGGAACTGCTGCAACAGGCCGGGGAGGTCAGCAAACGTGTAGTAGGGTACAGTTCTGGAAACCGGAAGTCCTGAGTCAATATGCCGGCAGGGCTGTCTGTTCCCTTCCGAAGGCTGTAAGGGAAGACCCTGTCCCAAGCATCTCTCCTTGACTTGTGGATGGCCATTTTTGACATGTGTCTTTTCACATTATCTTCTGTCTATGCCTCTCTCTCTCTCTGTCATTTTCCTCTTTTCAGAAGGACATTACTCCTAATGGATTATGACCCACTCTAATGACCCCATTTTAACTTGGCTATTCCTGCAAAGACCCTAGCTCCAAACAAAGGTCAGTTGGAGGGGAGGGGACCACTGGGGGAAGTGAGCATTTTAAGGTGTGAATTTGGTGAGGAGGCATTAACTTCTTATTATAATTAAAACTTGTAAAAAGAAAAGATTTATTTAGGTTCACAGTTGTAAAGGTTTCAGCCTGTAGTGAGATGGGTCCATGACTTTTAGGTCTATGGTGAGTCTACTTTCTGTGGTAAGATCACAGCCCAGGAGCAAAAGAGAGAGGAAGCCCCCTTCAAGGGCTCCACTGACCTAAAGACCTCCCCCATTAAATTTCACCTCCTAAAAGTACCTTCAACTCCCAATAGCAACAAGCCAAGGGCCAAGCTTTTAATGCATGAGTTTTAGGGAACATTCTAGATCTAAACTACAATAGGGAATGAAGTGGGCAAAGAATGAACAATTCAAGCAATAACTCCATTGTCAAAGATAGAGTGGGGCTTCCAGTCTGACAGTCTGGCCTTGGAATCCAAGCTTTCATTCTCCACATTGTATTGCTTTGACTGTGACCCGTGGAAATGCCATTTTTGTGGGTCGAGTGTTGGCAGTATTTATATGACTTGATCTGGCCTGTTTCTGAATTATACCATTCAGATCAATTCTGTAAATATCACCCCTCTTGATATACCTGACACTGACAAATGGGGGCTCCCCAGGACATGAAATGTCTGTCCTTGTTGTCCTTGTTCAACTCATGTTTAGGCAGTCATAGTGGTGAGACTTTATGGGTGGAGCTACAGGTGACTAAAGAATGCTGAGAATGGGAGAAATTACGTCTTCCAGGGAAGAGCACCCGACTGTTTACCCAAGACCAAATGTCAGCCCTGAAAACATACGTGTGAGTAACATTATACAAACCGAGTGGCTTACATGAAGTGTATGCAGATGCATCTATATGCATTCACGTGTGTGTGTGTGTGTGTGTGTGTGTGTGTGTGTGTGTGTGTGTGTGTATTATTCTCTGATATTGAGGTAGCTCTTTTAACCTCACTTCTCTGGTGATCTTACTGAAAAACTTATTTTCCATGAATTTGTGTCATATAAATTTAAGTTTCATAGGAAACTTTCCATCTTCCTGTCCTTTACCCAATAGTCTCTCTTTCCCGGTGTTCAAGAAAGACTCTGTAGCAGTAACAATCTAACTCTGTGTGACTTCCATCTCTCTCTTGCAGCAACTTTTCTGATGTGGTGTAAGGCATGGAACCCAAACAAGGTCTCACACATGCCGGGCCAAGAGTCCCAACACCCTTCCCCATGCCCAGTCCTAGCCCTGTTTTAACACCTTTTCACTCTCCAGGTGGGAACCTGCATAGGAGTCATCAGAGAAAACTGGGATTCACACTAGGCATAATAAACACCTCTGAAGCGGGCTTGCATGCCATGGGATGACACTTCAAATTTGGCATTGTTAATAGGACTCTGAAAATCAGGGATGCACAGCCTGTCCCTTCTTCTCTCATAAACATCTCTGTTTCTCTCTTAGGTGTTCCAACCCCAAGCCAAGAAATTCTAAGGCATACCCTAAACACACTGGTCCGGGAGAGGAAAATCTACCCGACTCCAGATGGCTATTTCATTGTGACCCCACAGACTTACTTCATCACTCCTTCCCTCATAAGAACTAACAGTAAGTGGTACCACTTGGATGAGAGGGTACCTGACCGGTCTCAGTGTACCTCTCCACAACCCGGAACCATAACGCCCTCTGCCTCAGGCTGTGTCAGGGAAAGGACATTACCCAGGAAGCACTGCGACTCTTGCCACTGCTGCCGAGAAGACGTGCACAGCATGCATGCCTCCACTCTGCAGAGGAAACCCGCCAAGGACTGCAAAGACCCCTACTGCCCTCCTCCGCTCTGCCAGGTGCCGCCCACTGAAAAAAGCAAAAGCACTATCAATTTCTCTTACAAGACAGAAACTCTCTCAAAACCGAAAGACGGTGAGAAGCAGTCCAAAAAATTCGGCCTCAAGTTATTCCGGCTGAGCTTTAAGAAAGACAAGACCAAACAGCTGGCCAATTTCTCTGCCCAGTTTCCTCCCGAGGAGTGGCCCCTCCGAGACGAGGACACGCCGACCACCATCCCCCGGGAGGTGGAGATGGAGATCATACGGCGGATCAACCCGGACTTGACAGTGGAAAACGTCATGAGGCACACGGCACTGATGAAGAAACTTGAAGAAGAGAAGGCTCACCGGAGCAAAGCCGGGTCCTCTGCCCACCACAGTGGAAGGAGTAAAAAGAGCCGGACTCACCGCAAGTCCCACGGGAAGTCTCGGTCCCACAGCAAGACTCGAGTGTCGAAAGGAGATCCTTCGGATGGCTCACATCTGGATATCCCAGGGGAGAGGGAGTATGAATTCTGCGACCCTCTAACCAGGGCCCCCAGGGAGGGCTGCTTTATCATCGAACACAAAGGAGACAACTTCATCATGCACAGCAACACAAACGTGATCGAGTCCCATTTCCCCATGACGCCAGAATGGGATGTGTCTGGCGAACTGGCCAAAAGGAGAACGGAGATGCCCTTTCCCGAACCTTCCAGGGGAAGCTCCCACTCCAAAGTGCACCGAAGCCACAGCCATACCCAGGACCGGAGGTCCAGGAACGAGAGATCCAACAAGGCCAAGGAGAGATCCAGGTCGATGGATAACTCCAAAGGCCCCCTGGGCGCGTCTTCTCTCGGGACTCCGGAAGACCTGGCTGAAGGTTGCAGCCAAGATGACCAGACCCCCAGCCAATCCTACATTGACGACAGTACTTTAAGGCCCGCGCCGACTATTGGTCATCAGAGGGCTCACATATCCCCTGCCAGCTATAAAGAGGTGTGCATTCCAGAAATAGTTGGTGGCAGCAAGGAGCCTTCCAGTACATGTAGCCTTTTGGAGCCAGGCAAACCCCCTGAGAGTATGCCGTCCTACGGGGACCTCAACCCCTGCCCGGGAAAAACAGCCGTGGATGACTATTTTCAGTGTAACACCTCGAGCGAGACTGTGCTCACGGCACCGTCTCCCTTGGGGAAGAATAAAGAGGACCATGACACTTTGACCCTGGTGGAGGGGGTAAAAAAGCTGTCTCCCTCTGAGAGGCAAACCCCTCATTCTTCCAGGGAACCCGTTGGGCACAAGGAGGAGTCACCAAAAGGGCCAGGTGGGGGCCCTGCTACCTCTGGTGGTGTGGCAGAGGGGATGGCCAACGGCCGCCTGGTCCAGCATCATAGCGCAGAACCCAGCAGCCTGGACAAAAGGAAAGAAATATTCAGCAAGGACACACTGTTCAAACCTCTACACAGCACCTTGTCTGTAAACAGCTACCACAAATCCAGCTTGTCCCTCCTCAAATCTCACCCGAAGTCACCTGCCGACACACTGCCAGGCCGATGCGACAAACTGGAACCTTCCCTTGGGACGTCCGTGGCCCAAGCCATGCCTACGTCCCAGCGCCAACAGGAGACTGGGGGGAACCAGGAGGCCTCTTTTGACTATTACAATGTCTCTGATGATGATGACTCCGAGGAAGGCGCCAACAAAAACACAGAGGAGGAGAAAAACAGAGACGATGTGGGCACCATGCAGTGGCTTCTTGAGAGAGAGAAGGAGAGGGACTTGCAGAGGAAGTTTGAGAAGAACCTCACCCTCCTCACCCCAAAAGAAACTGATAGCAGCAGCAACCAGAGAGCCACCCATTCAGCCCGCCTGGACAGTATGGACAGCAGCAGCATCACAGTGGACAGTGGATTCAACTCCCCACGGTAGGGAGAGATGTCCCTCAGTATACGCATACACCTGCCAGGGCCCGGGGCTTTATGCAGATAGCCGACTTCAGTCTCAGATTGTGAATGAGGGCTGTGAGTTGTGTGACTTGTGTTGTTAACAGCCTGTTTCTAACTTCTCTTTCAGGAATTGAAAAAAAAAATGTTTCTGCAGCTGTAGAGATCACCAATCTGGACTGGTGGGTTGGTTCCCTCCCTAAGCCTTGCCTCAGTCTAGCCTGATTAAGACCAACACTCCCAGTGTCTTCTTCTCATTTGTATTGCCAACCAGGAGGAGGGAGTTTTTTTTTAAGTCCTTCAAAAAAAAAAAAAAAGTAACTTTCTGAGTACAATGAATACGGTCAGTGGGAAGAAAGGGGCGGGCAGTACATTGGTACCAGGATAATGGCCCCTCTAGTGAGAATATAGTAGTGGGCTTTACAGTCGGATCTGAAAGCTTGATACCACTCTAAATCTTATGCTGTGTGTGGTCTGTTCTACTGGTTCAGATGTCTTCCTCTTCCACCTGTGTGTGGATGGAGTCATGGAGGCTTGCTCCCTTCACAAAAGTGAAGTTAGGGGTGCCTGTACTCTGTGAGAGCAAAACTGTTGCCCACACTTTCATTTTCCCAGCTGTCTGAATTGACGGTGTCTGTTTGGACATTGTCGTTTTGTAGCCTTGACAGTTCAGCAGGGTTGGCAGTTCAGAGTATATAAACCCTGATGGTCCTCTCCAACGCACCGAGGTTGTTTAGGGGTGACAAACACAAACCCAGGAACGCCACACTTCCTGTTTTTCTCCATAACTCTTTCTTCTCCTTAAACAGCAACTTGGAACCTAAATCTTGCTTCTAAATTCTACTCCAGATTGGTGATTCTAAGATGCAGAAATGATCCTGAGATGTACATTCCTCATTGTCTCTGATTCCCAAGATCTCATAGTATTTACAATCACAATAAGTACCCACATAGGGACTTCAAATCTTCATTTATGTTATTAAGAGTTATAGTTAATTCCATTGCAATCATTTCACCCTATTTCTGGGTCACTTGGGGATGCATCATTCCAAAGTCAGACTTGGGGATTATAACAATTTTTATTCCATAGTTAGGCATTTACTATTTCTTAAAGGACCAGCTCTTGACTTATTATTGTAGCTATTTTGATCATGTAACCCTTTTTTTCCCAAGTTAATACATAAATGGAAGTTCTGATGTCTAACAGACATCTATCAGAGTTGGTACTCTGGCAAAGTGCATGGGAGTCTAGGAGCCTGGGTCTCTCTGTGGGCATTAAGGATGTTAAAGAAACCCAGAGAGCAGTGGCCCTGGTCTTTTTAAAGAAACTATTTTGCTAAATTTTTTCCCTCCCAAATCAGATTTTATTTTCCAATTAGTTTTCTCTGTCCTTATCTATTTATTTTCCTGTTCTATACTTTTTCCCGCTCTTGGAAATCCTAGCAATAAGAAGCAGATAATTGGAGGTCTGTGGTAAAAGTTCAAAGTCATTGCTTATAGAAAAGATGGTTTCCTTGCTTGTATTTTATGTTCATTATTTCTTATCACGTAGACTCCTCTGCCTAATGCTTTTCTTATTATACTTTCAAGCCCTTCCCATTGCCCCCTCAGCACCTGGACTTCAACAGTAAATGGTGATGCTTCCCAGACTGTTGTCAAGGAGATGTTGGGAGTGAGTGGGTTCCAACCCAAAGCCCTGCATAATATTGAAAACTTTTGTTTGTGTAGGGGTAAAAAGAAGTATCCATGAGATAGCTGAAACACTATCTCCAAAGAATATATTATCTTGAAACTTGGGCTATGTAACATAAGTAGAGTTACTTCTAGAAGTTTATTTCCATTTTTAAATAAGGTACTTAAAAGTTAAATGCCTTGTCATTGCAGCAGCAAATGTTCATTCTAAAGAGAGAGAGCCTTTTCCCACCAGCCATAGGTCTATCAATACTTGATTGAATCTCCTTTTCAGAAACATATAGATCTCCCAAAATTTTCAGGCAGGAAACCCATTCGAGAATTCCCAATTTTACTGTTTGATAAAGATCCTTTGGTTAGAGGCCTGGTGACAGACTTGCTTTCTATATACTTTAGTAGGTTCGCCAAGCTGCCTTTCTGTGCGTGAGAGGGAACAAAAGAGAATATCGGACTTCCAGAGTTTTCAGCTTGAGTGGTATTCCAGTGAACTAACACTGTCACGCAGATGTTGTTCCATTACTATGAGGAGTGGGAATTTTAAGTAGGCTATTTACGAGAACCTTCCCTTAAAACAGTTCATTAAGCAATTATGATTCTGCCAAGACAAATGATTTTTCTCCACATTTGAAGGTTTTAGTGCTTACCTGGACATCATGTTTAGCCATGTTTTCAGTCCCATTTGTTGGAACTAAAGAATATTAAAAAAAAAAAAAAACCCACAAAGGATAGGAACTTGAACTGTGCTGTGAGACATCGTATTGAAACTGAAAAGTGTTGAGTGAAAAGGTCACTGTTTCAAATGTGAGACCCCCAAACTGGCTGAGCAAACATCTACACAACTTTGAGAGAGACTACGTGCTACCCTGGGCCTGTGCTCCTCTGGAAAGCTACGTGCTGGAAAGAGGATGGAGAGCAGAAGCACTTGGTGAATCTCTCCACCTAGGAAGTCCTAAATAGCTCTCTCTCTCTCCCCCTTTTTTTGTTTGAGACATGGTCTCTCTACATAGTTCTGACTATCCTGGAACTCACTATGTAGACCAGACTGGCCTCGAACTCACGGAGATCCACCTGCCTCTCCCTCCCGAGTGCTGGGATTAAAGGTATGCACCACCACGCCTACCTAAGTAGCTCGTTTCAAAGGTTGTGTTCCATTTGCTTTCTTTTCAAAATTAAATATGAGAAGTATTTTACTACTAAAAAGCCATCTCTGTTATTGGTATATCCTGATCCCTCCGTATGACTTTCATAAACTCTGCTCATGATTACAACCAGAATGAAATATATTCTTTGCAGAAACTGGAATGCTGTGCATATTTATCCCTGTGAATGCATTAGACATAGCTCAAAGGAGGCCAAAGGTGTATTCCAAAGACATCTCTTAACTAATGGGTCATGTTAGAGTGCTTTATGTTTCTAGTTCCAAGTACACTATCTGGAATACAGCAGGCACTCAATAAATGTTAAGCTGATTCCTCAAACCTTTTTAAAAATAGGTTCTTTGGGCCTCACAATTCATTTTCCCATTAAAAAATGTCATTGGCGATAGTTAGATTCCCAAGCTGATCTACAGTAGTTATTTAACTGAGTCTATGATAGGTGTGTAACAGAAATAGCGCTGTCCTAACTTTTTAATGTGCCGATACATCAGTGTTTATTTCTTTTTCATAGTCACTCTGTAAATAGGTAAATCAAAACACAATTCTCTCCACCATATTCATGAGGAAGTTAGATGCTGTTAAAAGTTATTATCATGTGCCAGATAGCTCAGTGTATAACGCCTGACATCTCAAGTTGATCCTCAGGATCATACTAGGGAAGACCAGAAATGACTCCCACAAATTGTCCTCTGACCTTTGCATACATAGCACCCCCCCCACACACACACATCATTTTTTAAAAGTTATTGCCATGATTGGAAGTGCAATGAATGGAATGTGCCATAAAATCTTTGGGATTCATCATGTTCTTTGCCGTTCATCCTCCTCTGACCTCACACCTCAATGCCGGCTCTGGAAAACTGATGGGTTTTCTGGGGAAAGAGGTCAGGCAGGTAAGTAGGTAAGTCGGCTGTTTTCTATCCTTAGTGGCATTTTGGAGTATTCTTTAGATGTGCCCATCTAACCAGAAGCTTGGTGGGAAAACTTGGCTTACCCCTTTAAGTGCATTAATCCTCTATAATCAGAAAGAGTACTGAGGTTTTTGTTATTGTTGTTTGTTTGTTTGATAGTCAGTAAACATACTGCCTTTTAAACCTTTAATTCTTGGCTTCCTGATGATGAAGACCCAAGTCACTAAGGGATCAGAGTCAAATACCCTGTTGGAATTGGCTGCTAAGGGAGGAGATGGCGTCTTGGCTGTGGTTGTTGACGTGATAGCTGGGTTTGGCTTAGACTCGGTGTATAGAGACCAACTGAACTTTAAATCTACTCAGTGGGGTAGGTGTTCTGAGAATGATTCTGGTTTCTCTGCTCTGTGTAAGTGGGTCAATTTCTTAGAGTCACTTTGGGGACTTGGAATATGGAGCCTTTTCCCTCCCTCTCAGTCTGCTGAGAGATCTTATTTCTACTGCTGTCCTGCACTTTTCAAACACGGATGTTTTAAAATCTCCTTTAACGGTGAAATAGATTCAAGTCTTTCCGACTTGGAAAGCTTAAACAGAAGTAACAAAGTTTTAAAGTCACCTCATCCCTAAGAAATGAAAATATTTCTGCCAAGGGGAGACAGGAATGAATTGCAGCTTCACGGATAAGTGAGGGAGGGGCGATATTTTTTTATCTGACCATATACTGTCTTTTAACTGAAGTGTTCAAATAGAGACAGAGGTATAAAGTATTTACAAATAATTTCATTCCCATTCGTGTGGCAAAGTCAGCTAGTGGCATGTTTGACGTCCATCCACCACCCCATTAACATCTAATCAAAAGCAGCAAAAAGAATGGAACCTTTCGGTACAGTTCTGGAGTTTATTCGAGAACCATGCTGTCTGTGAATTCTCGACCTTTGGCGAAACCATCACACAGGTATGAGTACTCATTGTTAAAGCCAGTGTGATGGTCATCTGTCACATTACATTTTGAAGTCCTTTTCTGGAAAGGAAAGAGTAGGGGAAGCCATACATTTGGTAGTCAGAAACCCTTGACTGGGCAAGCTGCAGTTCATGTCTCATGTGATTCCCAGAGCCCGGGCTGGAAGAGCACATGCAGATTATCCGTGGAGATGCGTATGATACGACCTCGTGAGCCAACAGAGGAAATCCATTAGCTCCGTCATTTGCTCCTCCTCCTGGGCTCAAGATATAATTGTTTATGTTCAAAGCAAAACCAAAACCAACCTTTTTTACTCTTTTAGCACTCGGGAGAGCCTGGCTTCCAACACATCAAGCATTGTTGAAAGCAACCGCCGTCAGAATCCCGCTTTGAGTCCGGCCCACGGCGGAGCTGGTCCAACCTTCAACTTCCGTGCAAGTACGGATCCCCCGACCAACGAAGCTGAGAAATTACAGAAACCTTCCAACTGCTTGCAAGCTTCTGTTACTAGTGTATGATTGTCCTTCTGCCTCAGATCTTCTGTCTCGTTCGATACAGCAACGTTTACGACAATTGGGACTGATGTTTACATCTCTGCAAAGACAAACATCTCAAGCACAGCTTGAGGGTCACTTGAGCTGTGCTGCTAAGTAGGCTAGGGCAAAAACAAAAAATCTTTATTTCAGAGTATTGCTTTTCACATTTACGGCTCTGTAGCAACCGAATAGCAGTAGGGGAGATATGTATACTTCTGCTTCACTAACTATATCTGAGCACACATAGGCAAGTCTAAACACTGTAAGTGGAACATGCATTTTTCAATGTCATGCAGTTGCCAATTCCATTTTGAAATGCCACAGATGTGTGTTGCTCCCAGCCTATGGGGAATGGGACCAGGGAACGAATCCTTGACAACGCTCCCCCCCCACCCCCCCCCCAAAAAAGCCAAGTCACAGCAAAATGTAAATGTAAGGGTGTCCATCGTGAGAGAAATCAATGCCAAACTGAGCAGAAGGGACCCCAGCCCTTTGTGTGTGAGTCCTTTCAAAACCAGTCATTTTTTCACTGTGAGTCTTCATGACGCTCTTACAGGAGCCTATGGAAGTGTGTCAAGAGAGGGTTCCGATGGAAGTCCTTAGAGTGTTTGTTTTCAGGATTCTGTTTTCTGGTGCACTCCATGCTTGTCTTGAGTTGTTTAGCCTTCCATAATCACAAACAGGAATATTGGCCTTTGAAGTGGACAAAGGAAGGGAAATCTGGTCTCGCTGGGGCACAGCACTTAGTGATGGAGAAGGTTGTGTGGACTTTGGGGAGGGATGAATCGGATATTGAAGAAAGATACTCCCTCCTTGTGACACTTAGGTCGAGCTATCTTACTATAATAGATGCAGTGATTAGTTTGTTTGGAAGCAAAATGTTCTTTATGATACAAATGAAGAATGTGGCCTGAGGGTGTTATTCTTTCTAATGGAAGGGATATAAATCTATTTTATGTAGTTTTAAATAGAATGCCTAAATTAGGCTGTGGGAGATAATTTTTAGTGGTTGTAGGAAAGAGCAAATTTAGGGAGAGTTGAAGGTCAGGCCTTTTATTCCTGGGAAGATATCTATAGAGAAAACCTTTAAAGTAATTTTTGATTAGAAATGTACATGGGCCCATATAATAAACAGCAGAGTGTCCTCATTCTGCTGGCATGGTATATCCTTAATTTGTACTCCCCTAAAATTTATCAGAATGACAATTATGCATACATGAACTATGCCAGAGTAATGTTTACAGATACTTTGTAACAATTTCGGGAGGCGTGTTTTAGGTGGACTGTGTGGGCACTCACTCAGCATCTTTTAAAATGATCTCTTCACACTCTGCTTTGGTTTGCAATGTCACGTCCAGTATGAAAAGGCTCCACAGCAAGGGAAACCACTAACCAACACACTTCAGTCATACAGGAAAGACACATTTCAAAAGAAGAATATACAGACGAAGATGTATACCATAGGATTCCTACATCTGTAGGTCCTGGAAAACTATCTGCACAAAGGTTACCTCTGATCCCAGTATACAGTCTGACATGAAGTTATATCCAGTTTAGTGTCAGATGCTTTTCGGAGTCATAGATCATAAGTGAATTCATAAATAACTTAAAATCAATATAAAATATTTTCACCCAAGATTTCAGTGATGAGCATAAATTTGTGAGGGATTTTCTTTTTCTGTGTTAGGGTTAATCACTAGCAATGCGTTTCAGGAAACACAGTCATGTGATGTGGCTGGAAATATGTATGCTCTCACATTTTGCCTGCCGTTTGGAAGTTGCATTGGGTCAAACTGGGCTCCTCATCTTTACTGTAGTAAATTACTTTTGTGTGCTTATTGTCATGAAACTTAAGCACAATTCTCAGTGTGCTGCTACATCATTGAAATACTTAAGCCAGAAGGGTTTGACTCTTATACATTATTTCCTCCCAGGCATGCCTCAGTTGCCCAAGAACATATTATCTCGTTACTTAACCACATCCCGAAAGAGCAGCCACGTATCTGGTATTCTACATAGTCTGTTTGCTCAAGGAGCTGTATACTGTACAATTCCTGGAACCGGTCTGTCTAATTTTTTTTTTTCTAAAAACCTGCTCTCAAATTTTTGGCATACTCAGTTCATTAATAATAGGACCATTAAAACAATACATTAGTCTCTGATAGACCCTCTGAACATAGCTGTTGAAGGAACCTAGTGCTGTGTGAGCAGGAAAGGACATAATTATGTTTAAGAGAAGCTTTGAAACATGTGTTTTTGATAGTTCACAAGATATAGGCTTACAGAAGACATTATTCAAATAAAATGTGTACGCCATTTGCCTAATCACTATGGGGTACATGATTAAGAAAGAACCAAACGAAAGAATCTCCCTTAGACCAGCAGCCATTAGCACAGAATGATGGACTTCAAGGATGATCTACCACATAAACAGATAGTCTGTGGAGAAACACTCTTGTCTGAATCTAATCTGGATTCTTGAATGGAGGGACGTTGGTGGTGGGGAGCACATGATAGGGATGACAAGTCCAATGTGTCTAAGATGGTCTCATCAAGATGGTGAGACTCTTGATGCCCGCAGCCTTGAGGCCCTACCCAGACTTTGCCAATACTCTTCTCCACTGGAACCCCAGCTTTGTGTTACATGACTGCCTGTCTAGTCTTAGTGTTTCTCAATGGGAAGGTTTACAAAACTGAATCTGGTTGAATCTCCGAGGCATTCAACTCTAAAGGGTCAACACATCTGTCGGCATTTTGCACACATATATGTATTATTATGATACAGCATATTATTTTATGGTAATTTTTATTTTTACATATAACTACCTCCATGAATTTGATGAAATGGCAGCAGTGTGTTCAAGTGTGTTCTTCAGAAAAGCAATGTTGAAAACATGCTTCAGCAGTAGGCCATGGCATTCTGTGTGTGTGTCGGTGACTTGTCCATTGGACTCATGACTTTCTCCCTGCCCCGGTTTTTCATTCACAACATTCTTTGGCTTCTGATTGTAAACCTGTTGTCTTCTTTCTCTTTCCTTTCTCCCCCATGAAAGCTCATTTGATTTGTTACAAGTGAATGAATGCTTTAAAATTATTGTCTTCCCCACTCTTCCATTCCTGCTACAAGAAAAAAAAGAAAGAAAGAAAGAAAGAAAGGTCCTTTTTGGCAAAGAGCCACTTGGTAAACATTTGGGACATTACTAATTCCTATAAGAATTGGATTGGGTTGCTAGGTTTTTTTTTTTCAGTAACAAAATACATGGGAGAAATTCGGACTGCCAACTGGAAGCGCTTTGGGCCTCCATGCCTTTATCATATGCTACCCTATGGACTACAAACTTCCTTTTTATTAAAAGAGCTGTGCCATGCATTCTGAGATGTCTGTTAAATAATGTGTATGCCATTTGATACATGGTGCACGTCTCAGGAGACCTTGGTGACTATGTGGAAGGGGTTGCATGTGCACTCAATAGAGAAGACAAATAGAAGAGCTGGAAGGAGACGAGCTGGGTAGAGATAATAAATGCCTGTGTCTTTGGTGTTGAAGAATCCCATTCAGGAAATATAAATCAAAAGGGAATCTGAAGGCGCAGTGATTTGAACACCAGCTGTTCCTACATGTCTCCTTTTCAAAACTCAATCAATATTGTTAAGATGCACATTTAAATTCTATTGTGGCCACCACAAGACAAGAACGGTGGTCCATAGGAAAGCATAATTTCTTCTTTAGGTTGACACAGCTTTGTAAAGTTCCATCCAGAATTTACCACTGGTCACCACAAAGTGTACTTGAAGATCGAGTTTGTAACTTGAACGAAAGGCATAATTCTCACAAAACTGTAGTGACCATTTTTGAGAAATGTCTTACCATTTGGAAGGGGTAGCGTTCTGAGCTTACGCTAACATCCAATAACTGGTAATGCTATGCAGCTCATCGGGGATCTCAAAGTGCTTCCGAAGCATTAGATTGTACAATTCCAGAGCAGGTCCTGTGTGTAATACCCATGCTTGACAGGGGCAAACAAATGGAGTGATTCAAGATCACCCAGAAACACAGTGGCAGCTATCAATGACCTATTTTCTATCTCTTTGATAGGCCGTCATGAGAAATCACTACAATGCTATTTTTCTGATGTGTGCTAATAAAGACAACAAGTTCAGCTCGACATCTTGTCCATTTTCATTCCAAGAGTTATGGCTGTTTGGAATCTCAACACCTCAGCACACATTGCTGGTATTGGTTATGAAGTGGGAGATGAGCAAAACCATACCAAGGCCATTGCTGTTCAAGGCCAATCCAGACATCCACCCCTGTTTACAATTTCTTATTGGTTTTCTGTAATTCTTGTAAACCCCATCATCAGGAACATTGGCTGCTCCAGGCAGTGGAAGGTGCTGAAACAGTTTTTTGTTTTGTTTTGTTTTACTTTAAAATCTTCCTAAGCACTCTTCACAGTGCTCAACTGAGTAACATTTGCTACAGTATATCAAGCCCCGCTTCCTAAGATCTGGGAAGCTGGTCCAGTTCCAAGTGTTTCTCAAATTAAGAGACAGAAGGTCTTTGATACCTGCTTTCTCCATTCCCACAGGCCAGTCCCAGATCCAACCAGCACTATCAGACCACAGTGGACCCAAGCAGAAGTGACTGAATCTTCCTTACCCACCCAGTAACATCCCACCCATTGTCAAAGCCATCCAACAATGTCCTGTGAGCGAGGGACTCCTGGGTCCGTGTTTAAGGCTTGGGGAAGCTAGAAACAAGAAAAATGAATGCAAAAGCCATGGGAGGCATTGTTTTTCTTCGGGTTAGTTAAATATAGTAGGGAAGGGGTTGCTCTTATCTGAGCTTTGCCAAGAAATATAAACAAACCAGCTGTCACTGCATCCCTCTAAGAAGGTGTTATAGTATTAATGATACAACTGATATTTTCCCATGGAGTTTTCTCTAGGATGCATTTCATAAATTATACATATGAGACATTTCGTTATTAAATCTCATGTGTTTGTAAAAGGCACTGGCTTCTCTCTGATTGGCATCTGTCCCCTTCCCTTGCCTTGAATCAGCGACGCAGAAGGGCTCCCTCGTGATGGCTTCTCTGACACACACTCCTGTGTCTTTACTGCTGTTCATTGACTTAACAGTTGATGACTTGCAGAATTTAAACTTCGATAAAGCTCGAGGGGAACTAAGCCTTCTTGTGATTGTATTCGGGCAGTAAGAGGCCTTTGCTCCTTGTTAGCTTCACATGTGAACACGCCCACCTGTGAATGAGGAAAAGGGTGTTTCCAAGTGAGGCATCAATGGCTCTAGAAAGGCCCAAAATGGCAGGTTAGAGCTTGGCTGGACCTCGTACAGCCGCCTACCTCCCTGTCCAAAGGCTGATCTTGGTACCTCCACTCCCTTGCTCTCGCCTAAAAGAGGTATCAAATCTGAGACCCGAGCTCTCCTCCAATCCCAGTCCTCTACAGCTCCAGGACATGCATCATATAGAACACCCTTGGCAGCCCTAACTCTTCCTCCCCTCTGAAGGTCACCCTCTCTGCCTCCTTGCCCTCCCCCACCTAGCTACCTACACTACCACTGTTTCCACATTGGAAGGACAGAATACTGTGCAGTATTGTGCACGTGTGCCAGTTAGGAGTAAAACTGCCCTCGGGTCACCTTCATGTAAGCATCAACAGCTACAGATTCAAAGTGCTTAGAGCAGGGACATCAGTTCCGCTATCCGCAAAAGCATTCAGTTTGGGCATCCACGTTTTGAGGGATCACGGTTCTGCAGGTGTCTTTCTCTGAGTGACTTAATGTGACGATTACATTAGGGGTCAATGAGCTAAGAAGTGCAAGTGGGAATCACTGTATGTTAGGAAGGAGTTTTGCAGCCAAGACTGCCTTGAACAAAATGTTTTTGCACTGAAAAAAAAAAACAAAAAACAAAAAACAAACCTTTAAATGACTTGGTCTCTGGTTGCTGTAAAGGTCATCCAAGATGGATGTTCTGTTTATATTGTATAGTATTTCATATGAAATAACTGCAGTTCATGAAACGTCTTCCCTAATGTTACTGATTTCTAACAGCACATTTGTAACATGGTTTTTATCGTGTCCGTGTACCATATTGTAAATGATGATTCCTTGTCATGCTTAGTATAATAACTTAAAAGGAAAAAAAAGGACAGGGATTTTTGTAAGTCTATATTTGAAAGTCCCTCCATATGGTAATATTGTGTTCATGTTGTTTATGTAGTGTTGTGTGAAATATCCATTTTGGATTGTGTTACTTTTTAAGATATTAAATAACATTTGGTTATATGTGTAAGTGGATTTTTTTTTTTTTTGGTACTTGAGAGAAAAATCCTTTAGATGAGGTCAGTTTTTCTCTTTGATTAATGTGATTTTGTAACAGAGTTCTGTTGCACATTCTTTATTACAGTTTTTAAATTGAAAACCAAAAATGGAATTCCTGTATCGAAATTCTTTTCCTGTGGATTTTGAGACGATCACATTTTGGGGTGGGTTTAACAGACAGCAATGGCTAGAGCTGTGTGTGGTTCCATTTTCTACGAAGTTATAAAGTAACATGGTTATTTAGGGGCTTTCTCTTTTTTAAACTACTCATTTCAAACTTGTAATACAAGTTAAATGTCTCACAGGTAAATACTGGAGGTTTGCCCATGTAGTTAGAAGTTAGGGATGCCCGTGTGTTCAGTGGTCTTCAAGATCTAGCCATGGGTTTCCAATCCTAACAGCATTCAAACAACCATGTATTAAAAGAGTTGTTTCTTTTAAATTTGTGTCTAGGGTTAGGAGACGACACAATAGAGTACTTGTACAAACAAGAGGACCTGAGTTTAGATCTCCAGTACCCACATAATCGCTGGGTTCATAGATGATGCTCCTCTATACTGGAGCATCAGAGGCAGGATCCCTGGAGTTTACTGGCAAATAGTCTAGCCAGATTGTTCAGATTGTTGAACTCTGGGTTAAGTGAGAGACCGTCTTGAAAAATATGGCAAAGAAGAACTGAGAAAGACACCTCATGCCAACTTCAGGTCTCCATATACAAGCATATCTGCACACACATGAACACATATGCATACATCACAAATAGGACTGTGTCTGTGTTAAACATGCAGAGACTTCTTCCTTGTCAGTTCCCATTAACAATCAACTATAACTACGTTCACAGAATTTATGTTGCGGTAGGTATTGTAAGTAATCAAGATATGGTTTAATGTACGTCATCTTTAGATGCGCATAGGTTATACACAAACACTGAAGCATTTTCTGTTGCAGTTGAGAGTTTGAGTACCTATGGGGGGTCCTGGAGCCAATTCCCTGGGGCTGGAAAGGATGCCTTAACATTCTTATGAGTCCCCTCCTTGGTGACAGGCCCCTGGAGAATGAAGTCCATCTTCTCAAACTAAAAATGATAGCCTGTCCAATGATTAAGCTAAGGAACAGCCTGTAACCCCCAAACACTAGACCCCTACAATTGAGACCAATTTTCTTGTAAAGGCAAAAACCTAACCCAGACTTCCAAAAATGTCTTGAACAACAATCTTGTCTTTTGAATTACTTTGAAGAGCCCAAGGTGATGACTTTGGAGGACAAGTCAATTTATTGAGCATGTTTTAAGTTTGTCTATATAAACTGCCACAGTAGAGACACTCCCGTCTTTTGGCATGAGATAGGGATGAGTCAACGCATTGTTCCCTGTGCTTTAGAGTTGCCAGCTGCTGTGGTCAAGGAGAGGGCACCAGGTGTGTATTTCAGCAGGATCCAGTGAGCTGGATGCTTGGAGGAAGTCTGGGAACCTCGTAAGAAGACTGAAAGCGTGTTTCTTGCTCCTTTGAGAGAATGCTCACAGTTCATAAAAGTCTTTTCTTTCCAAAGGAAATGGTATGGTTTTAACTTGTTTTTACGTGTTTTAGAGCGGGGGAGATCCCCGCCCCCTCCATAAAGAAAATCCAAGTGGAATATAATTACCTCCTACTCCATTTGCCGCTATGAAACTGAGAAACTGAATAATAAAAAGGAGTCAGTCACCTGACTTTCATAACTTATTTAACTGTACAATCTTATCCCTACTCTGGGAATACTTGGATTTACTGATAGTCCCATTTTTTTTTTTTTTTGGCTCCAGACGTTTCCTGTCAAACAAATAGCTCATCTTGCAACCTGCGGGACAGTGTGTGGTGAACATACATGCACACAGCCCCAAGCAGTAATAGTAAGAAAAGCCAAGGCATCTGCATGCATTCAGGATAGGCAGGATGGCGGTTTTGATGCATCTTGAAAGGATCGCATGCATTCAGGATAGGCAGGATGGCGGTTTTGATGCATCTTGAAAGGATCACATGCATTCAGGATAGGCAGGATGGTGGTTTTGATGCATCTTGAAAGGATCACTGGGAGTGTCCTGTGAGGTGCGAAAGTGAACTGCAATCTGATAGGTAAGAAAAAAAACAAGACAAAGTTAGTTTGGATCCAAGGGGCAAAAATGAATATGTTGTTTCCTTCTTGGTCATGTCTAGGAGTCTGGGGCTGGATCTACTGCCCCCAAAGTGGGTGAACAACCTCTATCCGAGGTAAATGTCAGCTTAATAAAAGGATTGAGGATGTAGGTGGGTTCTTTAGCCTCAAGGCTCCATCAGACTTCTTGGTCACAGTCCTTCAGGTTTTCCTTGTTTCTCTTTATTGCAAAATTCCACACATTATTTTCTATCACCTTGGATTTCTTTTACTTCATTATACTGCCTAAAGACAGTTTTGTGATTATTGTCATGCTATTAAAATTTGACCGTGGGCCCAGAGATGGCTCAGCGGGTTATGGCCTTGGCCACTGAGCCTACTGACCTGAGTTTCATCCCTGAGACCCACACAGTAGGAGAGAATGGACTCCTGCAAATGGCCCTCTGATCTCAATACATATGTTGTCATGTGCACACACCCACATGCATACACATGAACGTTCAAATACACAAAAAAACCTGGGACTGTTTTTCAAGATGTATGTGTGTGTGTGTGTGTGTGTGTGTGTGTGTGTGTGTGTGTGTGTGTGTGTGTACCTATGTGCATGTACCTGTGATAGCCAGAAGAAGACATCAGCATCCCTGGTCCTGCAGTTGTAGGTGATTTTTAGCTGCCTGAATGGGTGATGGGAACAGAACTCAGGTCTCCTAGAAGAGCAGGAAACACTCTCTTCAGCTCCCCCAAATGTTTTTTTTAAAAGAAAAATAACTTTTTTAAATGTTAATTTCACCCTGGCTTCAATTATTCATAACCACAATGGATTCGTTATATTTTATAATTCCTATTCATATTGCCTTAGCCTCAAGTCCACAGACCAATGTTTTCCATCGTCTTATTTCTGCTCACCTTTGTGTTGGGAGCTTTTTAACTGCCAGCTCTTCTATGGGGCTCATTCATCTACATTCACTCGGGATCAGATAAATAACTGGCAATGTGCAGGTATGTATAGGCAGGTATGTGGGTGGATTACCGATGGGAAATTGCAGTAGATCAAATATATTCCTTTAAAACTATTTTTATTAAACTTACTCTTGGGCAATTTCTTTTTTTTTTAAACATTTTTATAGCACTTGTTTTTTTTTTAATGATTTATTTATTATTACATATACAGTGTTCTGCCTGCATGTATGCCTGTATGCCAGAAGAGGGCACCAGATCTCATTACAGATGGTTGTAAGCCACCATGTGGTTGCTGGGAATTGAACTCAGGACCTCTGGAAGAACAGCCAGTGCTCTTAACCTCTGAGCCATCTCTCCAGCCCCTCTCTTGGGCAATTTCACACATGTATATAATGCATTCTGATCACACACCCATCCTCCCCACACCCCTTGTCAACCTCCCCTTCTCCCCATGTCTCTCACTTTCACACTGTTTTGCTTTGATTTAGTTTTGTGACTAAGCCCTCGATAGGACATCTCTATCACTCCCTCTAAGGCTTAGAGAATGTTGGAGAAGAGAGGGCAGAAAAAAGAGCAGGAGGAGGAGGGAGATAGCTATAGACTGCTGACTTACCATACAACATGGCTACCGTGCTCATGAATGCACACCTGCTGTGGTTGCCCGCACTGGGCCTGTCCTGGGCCTGGGGATATACACTCAGAGACGTTCTTAGCAAATGAGCAAACAAGACCTTTACTGCAAAATTGCTGAAATGTATTTTTATGCTTATTTGCATTTTAAGTTTCTAAGAGTAAAAAAAAAAATCATTTTTTTCTCCTTAGAAAAATCTTCCTATCTTTTTCCCTTCTTCTCTCCCTCCTTCCCTTCCCCTCTCTCTTCCTTCCTCAACTTCCTTTGCACATTTCACCCTGCCTTCTTTATTTCATTTATCATCTATTTGTCTGTCTATCTATCTATCTGTCTGTCTGTCTGTCTGTCTATCTTATGTCATCTATCTATCTGTCTACCTTATGTCATCTATCTATCTATCTATCTATCTATCTATCATCTATCTATCTATCATCTATCTTACGTCATCTATCCTGTCTCTATCTGTCATGGATCAGCCTATCAACATTGTGTTTCCTCTGCAAATGGCAGTGAAACAAAAGATGTCTGTATGACTGACTCTGAAAAATGTGTCACTTTGGGAAGTTATTCAGAACTTTAAAAATACCTGTGCTTCAAGCCAGCATCTCCCATTCTCTCTCCAAAATCTGTGTGGAACGCTTGCCTCTTCCTCTACAGTGAAGTAGTAGCTCGGTGGTCATGGCGTGGGGGGGAGATCACTGGTCTGTCGGGCACAGCACAGCGTCACATCATTTGTCACTGTTGACAGGACAAGTGTGATGGGCAAGTAGTAGACTGGAGAAGACAGGTGTTTCTTTCCCCCCACCTCGGCCTTCATAGATGTTTGAAGGAAGCTCGTTCGAGGCATCTGAGTTGACTATCAAAGAATCAGTATCCAGGCTGGGTAAGTTTGAAGAGTCTCTGGAATAAGGTACCAATCTTGGAGGCAGGTGTCCCTTCCGTGCCTCCTCTGTCATTAAAAACAGCCCACTGAGGTAGACCAGGTAGCCAACTGAGGGAGGCTCCCGAGGGGCCACATAAGAAGTCAGGCAAATGGGTCTAAGTAGAGGACATGTTTTCCAGTTGGCTCATTTTCTTGTCAGTTGGTGAAACTATAAACACTTAGAGGAGACTGCCCTGAGCTCAACAGGAGGAGATTTGGCAGAATGTTTTAGACCAGAGCACTTCCATGTTAAAAAAAAAA
>CABHPQ010000545.1:24416-82786 GCA_902168405.1 Peromyscus aztecus | reverse complement strand
TGTGTGTGTGTGTGTGTGTGTGTGTGTGTGTGTGTGTGTGTGTGTGTGTCTGACTTCATAGTGTAGGTGGAAGGGACAGGGGTGAGTCTCGGACCCACAGTTGGACAGGTGGAGACCAGCAGTTCTGTTGGGCTGCTGTGGTGGTATTGACGGTCCGCTGCAGCAAGCTGCTCTTCTAAGGGACTGGCTGTGTTGATCTGGTACATGTAGATGTCGCTGTCACCCCCATTTTACAGAAGGGAGATACTGAGGTACAAAGTTGCCTCACATTACCTAGACTTGTGGGGAGGTGTAATTTGAACCCATGCAGTCTGACTCCCCCGTCTCAAGACCCATGACTCAAGCCCCACGCCATGGCACCTCCCACTCAGGCAACCATGGAGGGTTTGGAGTGCCTCCTTCACATCTGGCACCATTCTGAGCACTGGGGATACAACAGGAAGTCCTCACTGCCACGGAGTCTCATTTCTCAAGGCCATCTGGTATATTGCTATTCCCTACCATCCAGCCTTGCATTCAAGGCCAAAGGGTTCAGGGCAGTGATGGGTCCTGGAGGAATAAGGAGTGACTCTGAGCTGGATACCAACCTTGGGGACTGGAGTAGCAGGGCCTGAGACCTTCTCTACACCGGCTGATGAGTTCCCCCATGAGCAGAGTTGCTAGGTAGCTAAGGCTGTCCTTCAATTCTTGACCTCCCTGTCTCTAGCTCCCAAGTGCTGGGATTACACGTTCCCATTCCTGGTTGATCTGCCCACGTTTAGAAGCTTTCCCAGTTCTCTTTCTCTGTGTGTGATGAGAATAAGTAGTAGTGTTTAATGTCTTCACTTCTGTGTCTCAACACCTGTCCTAACTGATAATCCCCAAGAGGTCAGCTGTACGGGCACATCCTGGAATCCCGGGAGTCGGGAGGCAGAGGCAAGATGGTCCCAAACTCAAGGCTAGCTCTAGCTGTATAAACAAGATTCTCTCTCTCTCTCTCTCTCTCTCTCTCTCTCTCTCTCTCTCTCTCTCTGTGTATCACTCAGAAGACACAAGTATTGGCAGAGTGTCAATCTTCTCCATCCACTCCTATTGTGACCCCCAGAGCCAGGGTGGAGGAAACAGCAGCAGCAGCCTCAGAGGACTCTAGTAACTCTGTTCAGACATGGTTCATCTCTGTGCCCTGCCCTGCCCTCCAGTCTCAGGACTAAGGCTGCTAAAAAGCTAAGGGGCCCAGCTTGGCCCTCCCTCTAATGTATGTGTCCCTTCCTGAACCCTCCCAGGGTTCCTCATTTCTGACAAGATGAAGGGAACTTGCTCTGCTAGGTACACAGGACCCTTGATCATCTGGGACCTGCCTCCCTTTCCCCTTCCCTTTCAAATCTCAAGCAGGGATGGGGGATGGGTACCTGTGCTTTGTTCCTGAATAACTCCTTTTCCTCTTCCTTCTTTTGCCCACCCTGACCTCTCTAAGCTGGACTGCCCCCTTTCCAGCCTGGGAGAACTCTTATACGTACAACAAGACCCAGGTTCAGTGGTCCCTTCTCTTTTTTATGTTTGCTTCTTCATTTGGTAAGTTGGTTTTTGAGACAGGGTCTCATGTGGCCCAGGCTGGTCTTGAACACAACATGTAACTGAGGCTGACCTTGAACACTTGATCCTCC
The DNA here is from genome assembly GCA_902168405.1 of Peromyscus aztecus. Classification (NCBI taxonomy): domain Eukaryota; kingdom Metazoa; phylum Chordata; class Mammalia; order Rodentia; family Cricetidae; genus Peromyscus; species Peromyscus aztecus. The sequence continues at coordinate 81,143 of CABHPQ010000545.1, read as the reverse complement.
AGCCTCTATCTCCCAAGGGCTGTGATTATAGGTGGGAGCCACCCTGCCCAGCTTACACATCTCTTCTTTAAAAGCCTCCCCCAACTCCCCTTCTGTGTGTAGTGAAGGTGAGGAGTATATGATGCTTCACTTCATGTCCCTATACCTGGCTGAACAAGTGGACCAAAGCAAGGTCCCTCCCAAGAGTGTAACCGATGCATGGCCCATACAGCGGCATGGGCCTGGGCTGGGGCTGAACGGACAGGTCACCCAGGCCAGAGGAGACAGCAGATGATATTTGGCTCAACCTCCTCACCTTGGAAATATGGAACTGGGGCCTGGAATTTAAGAGACTTGGCCAGGCCATGCAGCAGTGGTGGAAGGGCCCTGGCTCCTCTGAATATTCCTTCCCACCCCAGCATTCCTTGCACCTTTTTGCGGGTTGGGGAGTAGCATTTTACCCTTTACTTGGGGTGCCAGGAACATCAGACGGCCGACAAGCATGTTACCACTAGGCAGGTGTTTCTGACCCGAGGGTACTCCCGGAGGCTCCAGGGACAGCATTTGGTGAGCAGGCCCCTCTTCCTGCCTACACACTGTTGAGGAGACGAGGTGGGGTGGAGGCGGTGATCACTGTCCATTCCTTCCCCAGGTCTCCTGAAGTTACCATGATGTGGCCCCCACCAGCCACCTTCTCTCTCTTCCTGCTGCTGCTGCTGCTAGACGGAGCCCCTCCCTGCAGGCTACAGTCCTCGGGCACCAAGAAGCTCAGGCTGGTGGGTCCAGCGAACAGGCCAGAGGAAGGCCGCCTGGAGGTGCTGCACCAGGGCCAGTGGGGCACTGTGTGTGACGATGACTTCGCGCTCCAGGAGGCTACTGTGGCCTGCCGGCAACTGGGCTTTGAGTCAGCCTTGACCTGGGCACACAGTGCCAAGTATGGCCAAGGGGAGGGTGAGTGACTGTGACACACTGCCCCAGAGGATGCAGAGATGGGAGCCAGCTTTTTTTTCTCTTAGAACTAGGCTCCCTGAGGCTCCAACAGAACTTTCTACAAGCCCATCCAACCTTTCATGACCAGTTCAAATGGCCTCTTGAAGACCCTTCCTGAGTATAGCTGCAGGGGACCTCTGCTCTGACCTTCCCCTTCTCTCTTGGAATGAGATCCCCAGCATCACCATCACTAATCTAACTTCTCCGAGCATGGTGGTTTGCACATAGTGGGTACTTAGGAAGTGACTGATGGATAGAGGGTAGACAGATGGACAGGTAGGTCTGATCGCTAGATCTACCTGCATAGCCAGAAACAGTTTCTGTGGACCTGGCTCCAAGAGGAAGCAATGGGCAGGGGTGTGGATACTAAGACCCCCACCCCCACCCCCACAACTCCCCGGAGAACCAACTCCCTTCTCCTCCCTTGCTCCTCTGTGCTTGATAGTACAGGGTCCCACTCAGGAGAAGGCTGTCTCTCTCCTCATCCTTGAGCTCATCTCCCCTCCCCTACAGGCCCCATCTGGCTGGACAATGTGCGTTGTTTGGGCACCGAGAACACCCTGGACCAGTGTGGATCTAACGGCTGGGGTGTCAGTGACTGCAGACACTCAGAAGATGTTGGGGTGGTATGCCACCCACAGCGCCAGCGTGGCTACCACTCTGAGAAGGTCTCCAACGCCCTCGGGCCCCAGGTGAGGAGGCTGCACATGTCCTATCCTGAGCCGAGGCCTGGAATGAGGGGAAGGAGAAGGAATGAGTAGCACTTGGGCTGAGCAATCCTGACCCTCGCTTAATGTAGAACTAGTCAAGGGACCAGCCACTAGGCCTGGTGGGAACCTCAGAAGCTGTTCCCCATGAAGGAGGTGGACACAGGGCAAGGGGGCTGCTTCACCCACAAGGCTTGGCCACAATTGCTGCCTCTTCCCAGCACAAACAACCCCAAGCTAAAAACAGCTCAAGCCAAACAACAGTAATGGGCAGGGCAGGGAGCCGGCTCCTACCCTCTGCTGCCAGGCAGCCTCTGCCTGAGGACAGTTAGGTGGCCCTGGCACACTGGATCTGCAATGGGCCACCATGGAGGGCTCCACACTGGTTTAAGTCACTCAGAGCTAGGGTGGTGGGTCCACAGGATACAGGGGCTGGTCTCAAGCAATTGTTCTTGCCCATTTCAACTCTTTTCTGGGTGGCACAAAGAAGACCCTTCCATGCCCATCGAACATCCCCATCCTCCGAGGGCTCTTTTCCTGACCCCAGTTAGATCTAGACAAACCAAGATTTTGGCTCCCACTTCCCCTGTAGTCTTCAGCAAAAGGCTTCTGTTCTCTGGGCCTAACAACGAGGGGCAGAAAGATGGCTCTGAGCCTGGCTTTCTCAGGAAGATCTGCAGTGGCCTAGAGGAGACCCAGGACCCTAGGGACATGGCCTATGGTGAGGTGACTCTATGCCTTGCAGGGCCGGCGGCTGGAAGAGGTACGGCTCAAACCCATCCTCGCCAGTGCCAAAAGGCACAGCCCAGTGACCGAGGGGGCTGTGGAGGTACGGTACGAGGGCCACTGGAGGCAGGTGTGTGACCAGGGCTGGACCATGAACAACAGCAGGGTTGTGTGCGGGATGCTGGGCTTTCCCAGCCAGGTACCTGTCAACAGCCACTACTACAGGTAGGAAGGAGCTGGACGTGTGTGTTCGAGTGTGAGTGGTTCGAACCTTGAAGGGTTCAGTGAGATTCTGGAGGGACACATTGATGGGCGCGGAGGTCTGTGGTAGTGCAGTCCTCACTTGTTGGGAACAGAGGAAAACAGACCAACTGGGGACATCTCCTGGACTTGCTGAGTTATGGATCTCTCAAGAAACCTAAGGGTAAGCAAGGAACTTCAAGGTCTTGAGAATCATCTAGAAGTGGTCAGAAAGTAAACTTCATGCTTGCCAACCCAATTGAAAGAACCGACTGTGGTACACAATGAAAGCAACTGGATGGAAAACTTTGTGTCCCTTGTTAAAAGGATTTAACTGAGGGTCCTTACATTGTTGCCTGCAAGTGTAGACAGAAAGCATCCTGGTCTTGGCTCCATCAGGAACTAGCTCTGGTTGGGGTACACATGGCCCTCAACCACCCTTTGGGGGGCGGGGCTCTGTGCTATCCAGGGAGCTCCTGCTCTGTTACAAGCCAGACTATAATTGGGTTGCATGCAAGCAAGGCCTGGGGTGGGGAATTTGTGTAAAGGAGTCATAAAAATACTCTGTCAGAAATGTGGCCAAACTGTCAGAGAAGGTTGCATCAGCCCCACAGACAGCCACCGCCACCCCAGCCCCACAGCTGTCAGTGACACCCTCAAGCATTTCTTAAGACAGAGGACTCTCCCCGGGGGGCCTCTGCGTCATCTAGTCTGCCCCACCCCTACGGGTTGCCACGCTTCATCTATTGGCAGTTCCAAGTCCCTTGCTTCTGGCTTTACAGCAGCCTGGTTCTGAATAAAAAGCATGGTGAGCAGCCGTATGACCCCATCCTTGGGGATGATGGGGACATGGCCCCCTGGCTCCCCACCACCTAGTAACTGCAAATCAGGCCCTGTGGACTTACCACCCTTCAGCAGAGCAGCAGCTCTGGTTACAGACTGTCTGGTTACCCTGCCCCAACCCCCCACCAAGGCTCTCAGCTGCCACTGTTCCCAGGGGATGTTTTCCAGGTGCCTTCTCTCAGAGACCCCCAAAGGATCCCTTCATCTGGACTGGGAGCCGCAAGAATGAGTTGTTTATTCCATGGCAGCCCCACCACAGTGGAGACTTTAGAGGGAGAAACAGAGAGGAAAAGAAAAAGGGGGAGGGGGCAGAGAAGGTCTGGGGAAAAGTCTATGAGCTATGATATGAAATCTGCTATAAACTCAGAACTGAGGGATAGGGCAGGCGATTCCTGCATCCCTCCACCCTATCTGTTTTCTCTACCACAGAAAAGTCTGGAATCTGAAGATGAAGGACCCCAAGTTTAGGTGAGGAGTGATATTTTAGAGGGCAGACATGGGTATGGCATGGAGGGCTTCCCCCTCCTCCCCTGATCCCCTTTTCTTTTCCTCCCTCTTTCTCCCCCGAGCTCCCGCATCCCCATTCAAGCCCACCACCCATATTTCCTTGTCTTCCAGGCTGAACAGCCTGACAAAAAAGAATTCCTTCTGGATTCATCGGGTTGACTGTCTGGGGACAGAGCCCCACTTGGCCAAGTGCCAGGTACAGGTGGCTCCAGGAAGGGGCAAGCTTCGGCCAGCCTGTCCAGGTGGCATGCACGCTGTGGTCAGCTGTGTGGCAGGGCCCCACTTTCACCCCCAGAAGCCAAAGCCCAGGCACAAGGAGTCCCGTGCAGAGGTGGGTCCCAGAGTACTCTCGACCAACTTGAAGGTGGGGGTCCTTTTCAGTGGACCTCTCTCCTCTGCCCAGTGGGTAGAGGAACCACACTGGTAGGAGGAGCTGGCCTCACAGAATGAAAGAACCTTGGGTTTTTGTTGTTGTTGTTGTTTAAGGAGATCATTTATCATCCCACCCATCACTTACCATGGATAGAAGGCAACTGTGAAAACAGTAATTAAATTGTAGCTGAAGCCCATTGAGGGTGAAGGTATTGAATCTGAGCCTGGCCTTTTGTTAAAAAAGTAGGTGAGAGCCAGGCAGTGGTGGCACACATCATTAATCCCAGCACTCGGGAGGCAGAGGCAGTCAGATCTCTGTGAGTTCGAGGACAGCCAAAGATACACAGAGAAACCCTGTCTCAGAAAGACCCCCCCCTCAGAAAAAGTAGGGACCCTCTCCCCACCATGTCACTGAAGAAGCAGAGGTTGAGAAAAGGATAGTTGTGGGAAGTCAAAGGCAGGGATAGAATCTGGGCCTGGGCTCTGGCCTTGAAGCTTGCAGGAGTCCCACCCCGAGTTCCATCCTGGTGGCTCTGCCTCTGGCTGCCCTTCCTGAAGCCAGCTCTCTCCTCTTTAGCAGGAGCTGAAGGTGCGCCTGCGCTCTGGGGCTCAGGTGGGTGAGGGCCGTGTGGAAGTGCTCCTGAACCGTCAGTGGGGCACAGTCTGTGACCACAGGTGGAACCTCATCTCAGCCAGCGTCGTGTGTCGTCAGCTTGGCTTTGGCTCTGCCCGGGAGGCCCTTTTTGGGGCCCAGCTGGGCCAAGGTGAGCAAGGAGGAATGGGGTGTGCAGGACGGTCCAGATGTGCCATGGGCTCTCTTGGCGGCCCAGAACAGAAAGTTCACTCTCCAGGGAGGGCAAGTCACGGGTGTGGTTTTCAGGGGAGCCTCACCCAGTACGCTCTTCCCTGCAGGCTTAGGACCCATCCACCTGAGTGAGGTACGCTGCAGGGGCTACGAGCGGACCCTCAGTGACTGCCTTGCCCTGGAAGGCTCACAGAATGGTTGTCAACATGCAAATGACGCTGCTGTCAGGTGCAACATCCCTGACATGGGCTTCCAAAACCAGGTGGGTCTAAGTCTGAGTATGTCCTCAGGCAGGGTCTGGGGAACCCCCAGGGCACAACCTGGAGCCAGGGGGAGGGGTTCAGAAGAACAGCTGTTGTTACTGCCATGGTGGTCCAAGTGCCCTTGGGGCTGGCCTGAAGAACTCTCTTCTGTCCCCGGGCCCCACATAGAGTCCCGCAGATGGCAGAGGGACGTGGGGCTTTACTGGTATACACACTGGCCCACACTCCCAGGTCCTGAGCAAAGTTGAGGAAGAAAGTGCATCAAGCCAGGGCCACCAGAGAGCAGTGCTGGGGAGCGGCCCTGGGGACTGTGGGCAAATGGCTGATGTCTTGGGAAATGGTGTTAACTCTCTAATGGGTTGACAGTCAACAAGGTGGCAGATACAGGTGCCCTTGGCAAAGTGAGTCATCACTGATGGTGGGAGATGTTAGGTAAGAGGAAGGCATGGTCCAGGGCAGAAGCCCCTGCCATAGCCACTTTCAGTCAGATTTCTCTAGCATGCATGGACATCACATGCTAGCTAATGAACTAAGCTCACAGGAGACAGGTGGTAGTGGTGTCTGGTGTAGATCATAGCACACTTCTCTGGCAGGCTTCCCAGCCGGCTATCCTGGCTTCTCCCTTTACACACCTCTGACGATTACAGGTGCGCTTGGCTGGTGGGCGCAACCCCGAAGAGGGAGTGGTGGAGGTGCAGGTGGAGGTGAATGGGGTCCCACGCTGGGGGACTGTATGCAGTGACCACTGGGGGCTCATGGAAGCCATGGTGACCTGCCGACAACTTGGTCTGGGATATGCCAACTTCGCGATTCAGGTAAGTCCCAGTCTGGCTCCTTCTGTGAAGCCTCAGCCTCTTGGGCTGGCAGGACTAAATGTCTGCCAGAGCTGCCAGTCTCCTTCATTCGGCAGCTACTCACTGAGTGAGGCTATGGGTTGGTACAGACTGGGCATTGGGGATGGTGTGACAGACAAGGGCACAGCTGAGGGAGGGCTGCTCAGTTGGCCTGCAATCTGTCTTCATCTGTGGGAATCATGAATGGAAGTTAGCCAGATAAGAGGGAAGAAGAATAAACAGCCCGTGGAAAGGACTGCGGCCAGCAAAAGTTTGACCCAGTTGAGGAAATGAGGGGCCAGGGTTGCAGTGTGCTCTCCAGGGAGAGGGCCACAGAGTTCAAGGGCAAAGGATGAAGAGGCAGAATCACTGTAGCCAACGGCCTGCTGGGCGAGGCAAGGGCAGACTACTCAGAGGCCTGGGCTCTGCCCTGGCTGGGGTGTGAGCAGCAGCTGGGAATGGGACACACTAGTGGGAGTGAGAAGCCAGACTTGTCCTGCTCCAACAGCAGAGCTGCCTTCTTGGAGACAGGCAGCAGGAAACTGCCCCAATGACATAAACTTTTAACATCAGAGGGGGCCAAATGTGATATATGGATTGCCCATGAGGTAGGGTTCTCATGAGTAAAGATCTCAAGGCTGGACTATCTGGTGGGGATGGCATGAGGGAGGAATCGGAACGACTTGAATTGGGGTACCTCTGCTCTGACGGGACAATGCTGCCTGGCTGTCTCCCTAGGACACCTGGTACTGGCAGGGGACACCAGAGGCTAAAGAGGTGGTGATGAGCGGAGTTCGCTGCTTGGGCACAGAGCTAGCCCTTCAGCAGTGTCAGAGACACGGGCCTGTGCACTGCTCCCACGGCCCAGGGCGCTTCTCAGCTGGAGTCGCCTGCATGAACAGTGAGTAATGGGACCAGTGGGTGGCAGGGTCAGGAGTGGACACAGCAGTGCCTCCATTCTCCAGCTGTGCAGCTGAGTCATCTGTCCTATCCACATGCAAAGCCTGCCCTGCTCTGCCCACCTCCCTCATGGAGTTTCTGTGAGAATGAAAACTGAGAAAACATAAAAGCACAAGAAGCTAACAGAGGGCTTTTCAATTGGGGATTGTGAACAACATTTTCAGAAGAGTGAACCAGAACAGAAAACGTGGCAGCCCATTCCATTTAGGAAGGGTAATGGTTTTTCTAGGAACCGTGTGTGCGCCGAGTTACAACATAAGTGAATTTACTGTTGTTTGTAGGAAATACTTTGAAATACACTGTAGAGGATACACAAATGTGAGGGGCACCAGAGCCTAAGGCCGAGCTGTGGGTTCCCTTCCAAGCTGTGGCATTTACCCAGCAGGCTTGAGGACAAGACCATTCTGTGGCAAGAGTTTGCCCCACAGACCCAGATTCTCACGGTAGCAGCATCTGTTTGACATTGACCAACAAGGCCGGAGCCAAGATAATTACATCTAGTCCAAAGGCTGCAGGCTGGCACCAACCCCGGAAGCCACTTGACCTTCTTCCCAGCCACGCTCCAACCCCAAGACATCCTAACCTGTCAGTGAGCCCTCTGTGTGGCACCCTTGGGAGAGCCCTGGGCCCACCCTTCTCACCGTCCCCTGAAAGAGACGGAATGCCAGCCGCGCCCTCTGCACCCAGGTCTCACAGCATGCTGGTTACCTGCTCTCAGTCCCCCTGCTTGGCTGCCTTGGACTGTCCCTTTAACTACCTCCAGGGCAGATGTCCTCTTGAGCATATCTGGTGCTAAGCGCTGGGCAGGTGGACCAGCAGCTTGTACTCACCCCGGCCCCGACTTTTCTCACATTTTTTTTTTTTTTTTTTTTTTTTTTTTGCTTTCCCCTCACTCCCTCTGAAAGCGCTCCTTTCCTTCAGGAGCTCAGGTCTGTCGGTGGCCGTCTCCTGGTATTCTCCAACATAAGCCACAGGACTTTCACTAGGCACCGCGTAGCATAGCACTCCAAGCCCAGCCAGAGAAACAAGCCAGTGTTCCCATCCACTCTCATCAGCACAGAGCCTCAACCCAGGTGCCTCTGCCCTGACACCGAACCCCAAACCCTGTGAGAAAGGCCACTTTTCTCCTTTGAGTTTACATGGTAACAGCAATGGCTCACTCCACACCAGTATTGACAATGAAGGACAGCAGTGGTAGAGCCTCAGAAGAGAGCCCCTTAAAGGTGAGGGAAGAGGCTGAGCCGACTAGTGAGACAAGGCACACTGGAGTTTTAAAAAATTAAAGTTATTATTATTGTTGTGTGTGTATGTATGTAACTTCTGGGAATCAGTTCCCTCCCTCCACTTGGAATACAAGGATTGAACTCAGGTCGCCCAGCTTGCACGGCATGCACTTTTACTGGCTGAGCCATCTTGCTGACCTCAGGCTGGACTCTTGCATGCAGAGAGGCACTGGAGATACCCTGATGCCTGAGAAACACGATGCATGGGGACACCTGTGGAAGTGGTTAGGCTAGAGTGGACCACCTAGAGGGAGCATAGAGCCACACCTCGGCAGCCTGAACAGCACAGTTGAGGGTCAGGCTCCAGGATCAACTCCTTCATTTTCCAATTTGGTCCTCTCACTCCAGCCCAAGAGACACTGAGAGACTGAGGCCCAGGGACTTGGCTGAAACAACAGAGTGAGGTATCAGTAAAGCCTTTGAAAGGCTTTTACCCTCTAAGCTACTTGAAATCACTTTGTAAGATTAAAAAAGATGTAATAGCTTACATTCATTTCCCGTTTACTGCAGGACAATGTTCTAAGCACATTACAGATACCACCTATTAGGATCACCAATGACTCCCACCTTGTAGATGACGAACATGAGACACAAAAGCATTAAGCAGTCACAGAGCTGGTAAATGGTATAGTCAGAAACTCGGGCAATAATGAATGCTGGCTGCAAAGCAGCAACCTTAACCATGACCATGGAGCGGCTCCCGGGGTACAGTGATGGCTGCTCTCCTTAGCATTAGAACTCACACCTTCGGACTCAGCTGCCCTTGTTCCTGCGCTCCCTCAGTAGTCTGGGGCGAGTCTGTGCTCATGCTGGAGAGCAGGCTCTGCTGCCCTCCCACCGTGCCTTCCACCTTGCCCCCTGCCACCCAGCTGCTCCAGACCTCGTGATGAATGCACAGCTGGTACAAGAGACGGCCTACTTGGAGGATCGTCCACTCAGCATGCTGTACTGTGCCCACGAGGAAAACTGCCTCTCCAAGTCTGCTGACCACATGGACTGGCCCTACGGACACCGGCGCTTGCTGCGCTTCTCCTCACAGATCTACAACCTTGGCCGGGCTGACTTCCGTCCCAAGGCTGGACGCCACAGCTGGATTTGGCACCAGTGCCACAGGTTAGTTCCTGCCCACTCTTGGCTCTAGAGGGTGAGGGACAAAAATAGAGTCCAGGGACTAAACAGTATGGTTTTCCCTGGCCTCAGGTAAAGTCCCGGTAAGTCTGCCTTTCTAGCCACCTGGCTGGCCTTACCCTAGGAGACAAGGGGATCCCTGGAGCATCTACCTGCCCCCACACCCTCACATCTTCCTTGGATGTAACCACGTGGATGGTGCTTATGGGACCGGTTGCCCAGAGCAATATTCCAAAGAGATGCGATTGTCAGCAGGTGGTCTCTGCTAGCATGGTATGACACACATCTCCCATATTGGACCTCAGGTGGCCCCGGTCTTCAGAAGCCAAGTAAAGTGGGGACCCCAGAAACCTGGAGACCCAAAATAAGATGCTTGCTCTGCAGAAAAGGTTGGCAGGTTCCTGTAGTAACAAGGCAAAGCCTCAAAGGAATGGCAGGGAACAGTCTGGTGCAGAAGGAGATAATAAGCATTATTTCTTAGAAGGACGCTCCACACCAGAAAGAGGAGAGGTAATGCCTGTGATAGAGGAGAGTGGAAGGGATCTGTACTATTTTCTTTCAAGACATAGCTGTGTGTAGGGAAGGCTGAGAGGACTGGGCAGCGATTTGGGGACTTGGCCTTGCCTGAGTTAATAAGCACCTTTTCCTGTAGCATGCACAGGGCTGTCATTACCACTGGATTGGAAAATATGGTGGCAATTTGGTCCCAGGCTGACGGAGTACTTTCTCCCTGTCTTCTTCACTACGAGGCCATCTCTGGGCTAATGTCCCCCACCTTGGACCCTGCAGCCAAGGTCCCAGCCTTCTGAAGGCTGCCAGGGGCAGTTTGTACCTCTTTTACCTGAATTAAGACTCCGAGTAAAGGAGACAGCTGTGCCTTGCTGCCTGACAGGAACGCCAGCAAAGAAGTCTGTGAGCAGGCTAATCTTGAGTTTGGGAAGAAGGGCACTGCCCTGCTATTACAACTTCCCTCCTTGGGTAATGACGGGGCCTCAACCTTCCCTGCTAACCTCTCAGATGACCCACTCCTGTTGCTGTGGGGCTGACAGCTCTGCTTCTTCCTCAGGCACTACCACAGCATTGAAGTCTTCACCCATTATGACCTGCTCACACTCAATGGCTCCAAAGTGGCCGAGGGGCACAAGGCCAGCTTCTGTCTAGAAGACACTAACTGCCCCACAGGTTTGTGGGTTCCTATTCACATAGCCTCCTGGTGTACTCTTAACACATCTCAAGTACCTTTGGGGTCAAGCTCCTCTTTCCTGGTCAACAGCCCACACTCCTGAAGAGTCTAGCTTGGCAGTAGCACTCAAGGGCAATTCAAAAACTTCAATTTCTGCCTTCTGAAACCTTCAGTGGAAAGCTCTCCTTTCCTCTCAATCCCCAGCACTCTGTACCGCCTTAAAGAGGCCTAACACTTCCAGCAGCTCTTGGAGGGCAGGGAATGTGTTCCTACTTGTACCCCCCAGTCCGATCCCTTAGTGATGTAACCAGGTGAACCAGACCTTCTGAGGGCTGAGGGACAGAATCAGCACCAGAGGGCTAGAATCCCCACCACAGTTCTTAGACCAACAGGGATTTTTACTAGTGTATCCAAAATATCACTGTCCTTGTAATTTGCCCATGCCAAATTCAGTCAGCATGAATCCTCTATTTGGGCAAGGCATTTAACTGAACCATAGGCCCCAAACTCATGTGCTGGGCAGGACAGAGCTGGTAAAGCCAGTTTGAAGACTAACTGCTGAAGCCTATGAAGGACCACACAGTGCCTGGTCACAATGCCTTCTTGATGCCATGGTAACTGTGTACTCTCCTTTACAGGAGTGCAGCGGCGTTATGCGTGTGCCAACTTTGGGGAACAGGGGGTGGCTGTAGGTTGCTGGGACACATACCGCCATGACATTGACTGCCAGTGGGTGGATATCACAGATGTTCGGCCAGGGGACTACATCTTCCAGGTAAGGACGATTTCCAGCAGTTACAGATGCTCTGGGGTCAGAGGAAGGTGATTTCCCACAGGATCCAGGAGCCCTATCCCTTTTAGGAGCTGTGTTGTAGGGGAAGAGCCCTCACAGGGGTCCCAAAGCTCTGGGCTTGAGTCCCTATTCAGGGGACACTGGGCAATTCCTAGTCTTCATCTGTGAAAAGGCACGCTGATGTGTACTTCCCGGGGTGACTAAGGATCAGCAACTCAGGGCATAGAAAGACCACTCTGTAAAATACTAGGTGAGGTGTAAAGAATCCTACATGTCAACTCACTCGGAGACCACACCGCCCACTTGGCTGTCCCCTTCACTGCAGGTGGTCGTGAACCCCACAAACGACGTGGCAGAGTCAGATTTCTCCAACAACATGTTGCGCTGCCGCTGCAAGTATGATGGGCAGCGAGTCTGGCTGCACAACTGCCATACAGGTAACTCAGCCATAGTGACAACAGCCTTCTATAGGAGGGAGCTGGAAACTTCAAAGGTGCACCCGGGTGTGACTTGTAGGTATGGACAGATGGCTATTGGCGGAAGGACACTGGTCAGACCATCAACCTCACCACCCACCAACTACACTCCATTATGAATTAATTTCCATTCTCTCAGAATCTTTCCTGTCCTCTCAAGCCACATCCAGATTTTCTTTTCCTGGCTGGGTGTAGTAGTGTATGCCTTTTAAAATGCTTTTCCTGTCCATACTTGTTCCTTTTCCTATAGTGTTCCTGAACTGCCTTCTCAGGAAAAGTTCCCCTTGGTCTCTCCTGTCACCTCCAGCTATAAACAGGGCAGAGAGAACTGCAGTGTCCGAGAGGCAGCGGAAGGAGGCAGCTGCCTTTTGTTCAGAATCCCTCCATCTTACAGTTGAGCAGTGCCTACGGGTGTGTGTGTAAGGGTAAGGTGCAGGGCAGAGCTGGCCTTCCTGTCAATGTGTCTGACAGCAGGATACAGACTCAGTGCAGCCGAGGGTGGACAGGCATACAAACAGATCCCCTAACCTGGTGAGTCCCCGGAAAGGGTATAAAGTAAATGGGGAGCAAGCAAAAGCCTGGAGCTGGATGAGAGATCAGGAAGTGGTATTGGAGTGGGGTTCTAGAAGCGGAGGAGCTACAGAAGACGAGCATTCTATATGCCTGCCTTCTAAACTAGCCCCACCGCTCTCTAACCCAAGACAGGAAATCTCAACCTGAGGGTTTTCTCCTTTACTATTTTTTAAAGATTTATTTTTAATTATATGGGTGAAGGTAAGTGCACAGGTGTAAAGTGTCCCTGGAGCCCGAGGCACTGGATGCCCCTGGAACTGGAGTTACAGGCCACTGTAAGCCCGGCAGTGCATGCTGGGAGCCAAACTCAGGACCTCAAGAGCAGTGCACACACTGAACTGCTGGGCCATCCCTCCAGCTACAGATTTTTTAATTAAAATTTTTTGTTTGAAACAGAGTCTGGTATGCAGTTCAGGCTGGCCTTGAACTTGGGGCACCCTCTGCCTCAGCCTCCTGGAGACAGGCATGTTTCACTCTGCCTGGGTAGTTTTCTTTTATAGAAACAGACTATGAGCTTTCAGATGACTGAGGTATTCTTCAGGGAGGGGTTACTGGAGGCTGTGTTGTGACAGAAAGGCAATCCTGGGGATCCCAAGGCCCTGGGATTTGAGTCCTGATTCAGTGACACTGAACCAGCAATTCCTGGTTTCTATCTGAAACAGGGACACTGACGCCTCCATCCCATGGGTTTCTAGGAACCACTGACAAATTCCAGTCAAGGAACAAAGTTCGTTTTTAAATTTCTTCTGTGGTCCTGAGTTCACACAGTAGCCCTCCACGGGCTAGGCAGGCACCCCATCACTGAGCTACATCCCTAGCCTCGTTTGTTTTAAAAGTAACTCTGCCAACAAACGGGGGAGAATGAGAGGGAGCATCTAAGCTTCCCATCTGGGTAACTGAGCAGACTTTGCTGACTCTGAACAAGAATGTGAGAAGAATTGGGACTGCGCACATAGAGCCTCCATATGCAGACTGCTAGGGACCCAGGGCAGTGACGAAGAACAGACAAGCAATGCCAGAAGGCAGAGTCCACTAGAGTCCTTACACAAGTGTGAGGGCTCACTGCAATGCACCTCAAGTTATATGACAAAAGCACCGGAGAGGCCCAGAAAACAAGGGACACTGAGCCCAGTGATAAAGGAATGGAAAACTACTGTCCCCGGTGAGCTTGCAGGGGGAAGGGCATCTGCAAGCCAGGCGACAGCTAGTGCCATGGAGGAGGGTGATGATGGTTGGAGCTGCAGTCACAGACAGTCCCTGCCACTGCAGAGCCACAGCAGAGGACATGACTGGCCTCACCTTCCACTCCCAACCCCTTGCTGCTGTTGAGTTACCAGGCAGAAACCAGGGGACAAGGCAAGTAGGGTGGCCAGTGCCCAGGGCACAGGGCCAGTCCCCAGGGCACAGAATGAACCTGGAGAGGGAGCAAAGAATTAGCATAGCCCTTTCCCCTCAGTAGACTGACTGTGTCTGTGCCTGTGACTGCCCCGACGGAAAGGGGCTGTAGGGGCTTGGCTACTTAAGCTATTTCCCTTTGACCCACAGGAGATTCCTACCGACCCAATGCAGAGCTCTCCCTAGAGCAGGAACAGCGGCTCAGGAACAACCTGATCTGAAGCCATTGCTGCACACTCCCAGCTCTGCTTACACACCAGATACCTCAGCTTATTGGAGCCATGCCCTTCACAGAGCCCTGACTCACAGGACAAGGGGCCAGTGACAAGGAGCACCAAGAACCTGCTCAGGAAGCCTTTTGATGGCCAACCACCACCTGGATGGCAGCACTCTCAGGATGGCTCTGGACCTCTTCCAAGTGGCTCTGGCCAGCTAAGCCTTCTCTTCCTTAAGGAGACTCAATTGATCTTAAAATTTGATGCACAGTTCCCAGTTTCAGGAGCTCTAAGTTCCTTGGGATGAACTGTGGCCAAGGCCCCCTCTAAGTGGTGCTTTGCAAACGTTTTGAAGGAGCAGAGGACCGAGGACCAAAGAACACAAGAAGTGGAGTCAGTTCTCTGTTACAAGCTCTGTGCAAAATAACCATGTCAAAGTCACAGCTGGCAGAGAAGTTGGTGACTGTAGTCCCTCACCTTATCCCCACTCAGAACTCATGTCTCACCCTCTGAAGCCTCTCCTTCATTCTGTCTCACACAGAGGTGTTTCTAGTATCTCTGAACCCTCAGGTCTCCCTCCATTTCCAGATGGATCAGCATCCCTGATTACTGGGACTGGGGTGGGAGGCAAGTTTCACAGAAGTAGCAAGACAGAGCCTTTCCTGCAGAGTAGCAAGAGATCAAGAGGACAGCTGAGGTCACATAAACTCTGTCTGTCAGGATCTCTGCCAAAAGAGACGACAGTATGTCCCACATCTGGCAGGCAGTCCAGTCTCTTTTAGAATCACCCACATTGCAGGGTTAGCCTAAACTTCAGATTTCACCAAGGCCACTTCACCTTAAACAAACTTCTGCAATTGGGAGGAAGCTGGCCAATCAAGCCACTCTGCAGGAACAAGACAGGTCTGGGAGAGTTAGGGAAAGAAGACTGGGGAAACCAGAAGTGAGAACACTTCGTCAAGGACCAAGCCTGGGAAAGGCCACCATCCATGTGTGAGGTGGCTGTGCTCCGTTCCTGCTCAGGTGATATAAGACCCCAGGGTGGTCTTGGGCATGTCTGGACATTTTCTCCAATGACATGCGCACCGATGATCCTTCTAGGTCTTTATAATACCAATAAAGTTTGCTCACTACGGACTGCTACAAAGACCAGACCAGCAGTGCTTCTGTAGCTTCAGCACACAGCATTCAATCCACCCGCGTCCCTCCAGAGCTGGCTGAGGATGCACAGAACAGATTCCTTGGGACAGCCCACCCCAGTCTATTTCTCCAGTCAGATACCAACCTGCTTTACAATTTCCCTCCCGAGGCTCAACACTCAAACTAGGGTCAGAAAGGTTGAGAGGTGATGGGGAGGAGTGAGAAAGTACAATCCAAAGACCATAAACTTTTATAATAGAGGCTACAAAACAAACGAATGGTAGCAGACACAGCTGATTTACAGTACTCACCTCCCCACAATACACAAGCTACCCCGCTAGTGAAAAGGGACATGTTTTGGGGGTATCTTCTGTGAGTACAAAGTGCCTTTTTCCATTTCCTCCATTCCCTCATCTCCTTCATTTGGCAAAGGAAGCCTATTTTGGTATAGCAGTTTAGGTAAACAAGGGAAGGACTGATTTCCTGTTGGATCCAGCAAACAGTGACAACATTATACTCATACATGAAGCTAATGGTCTGCGAAAGAATGTGCAGTTAGTTAGGGGGATGGGGTAGGAGTGGTGACTGATGACTAGATTTGGGCAGGGAGCTTACCCTCAGCTTCTTGTTAGATCTACTTTCCAAGAGGCCATAAAAGCAGGCCAGGCCGACAGTAACCGGCAGCACGGGTCTCAGCCTCCCTGCCCACATCACACAGTTGGTAGGTGCAGCCAGTTCTAATTCCTGGAAAAAGCTATACAAGGGCTGTGCTGTTAAACTTCTGAGTGGAAAGAGAACGACACGGGAAGACTGGTGGTGGTATGACTTATAACTAGATGAGGAATGTTAACAGAATACCAACCACCAAATTCCAGACAGAACCGAAACCTCAGAAGACGTTCACCTTGGCACTGAATGGCCTCAGGGAAACTGTCCCTGAGGTGCTAGGAAGCTCCCTCCTCAGAAAGTAACCTCCCAATGCTACAAGGGTCTTCATGCTATGGAGAGAAAACTAGACTCTGTAGGAACTGTAACTTTCTACTACGGATTTTACATAACCCTGAGATTTACATGTTCACCATACACAAAACATGTACCTACCGTAGAGAACATGAGATGTCATCCCCAACAGCTAATACTTCTTTTATAGAAGCCACATCGTTTAAGCAGCTCTTATTTTAGAGAGGTCTGGTCCATGAGACAGTGGCAACCACACACTATTCATTCCTCTGACAAAAGTTCAGTTTCAACATAACCAAGGATTTGATCCTACGTGGACGAGCTCAAGGCAGTCTGTATTGGGCCAGGACTTCTTACCACTGGCCAATACACAGCAACCCCAACTACTGGAATAATGTCAGCAAAAAGCACATTTCAATTAGAAGTAAAAGAGCAATGCACCATAACTTTCAAATGCTGAGTTAAAAAATTTATTCTCTGAGATGGATTATAAGAATAACCCTGAGAGTTAAGCTGATCATCAGATGAAAGATAAGTTGCTAGAACACTTAATGAGAAAAAAAATTGTTTTGGAAATGATGAGACTTATTTAAAAACTGAGTAATAATATGGGGCTGTACATTATCATTAATAATGCCTTTAAAGGGCACTAATGAGTTAACAAGAAGTACTTTCACAGACAAGTGACAAAAGAAGTCATTTTGTTTGTTTGATTCTCAAGATCACTCCTAGTCTTCAAAAATCCAAACACAGCCTGGGAGTACAGCTCAGAGGTAGAGTGCTGTCCTATCCAGCACATGTGTGGCTATAGGTCTGCTATCTAACACGGGGTAGGCTGCCAAAACACAGCAAGTATGTGCCTTAGAAGTACACCTCTCAGTATAAAGCAATGGTGGGGCTGGAGTGATGGCTCAGCAGTTGAGATCCTGGCTCTTCTAGAGGACCCAGGTACAATGCCTGGCATCCACAGGGTGGTTCATGACCACCTGGAATCCAGGTCCAGGAGATCTGACACTCTTCTAGCCTCCAGGCATTCACAGACTCAGGCAAAACACCGATACACATAAAATTAATAATAATGATAACAATAATAATAACAAAAGCCAATGCTAGAATCCTTGGCATTTTCTTTCAATGCACCCACTGTTCAAACAGACCTAGCGATATTAGAGAAGTCTGTTCTATGAAGACAGAGAACAAACCCTACACACGAGCAGGCCAAAGACTCCGGTGGAAACAGAGGATCAAGAAAACAGCACAGTTCCCCACATATGGAATGGTGGCACTCACAGAACAGGGCCACTGGAAAAGGAAACCTGGAACGAGAGACAACGCTGAAGAATTATGACAGGGCTCCCAGACTGGACTAGCAACCGAGACAGAGCAAGGCTCAGACCCGAGGCCAGTGTCATCCTGAGGACCATGTTGTAGACAAAGCTAATAATCCATCACTGTCATGGGCATAGAAAGAGGAGACTTCTGCCCTAGAAGAAAGCACAGGTGACACCGCTTCCTGCCTCCTCAGCACTGTCAGGACTAGCACCTTCCATTTTCTCAGCACAGAACTGACGAAAACTACTTCCCAAAACTACGAAGAAGGCAGACGTGAGGCAGAGAGGCCTGAGCTGGTGGCTCTGACCTGTCCATGTCCTTTTGGGACCTGCTCACTAGAGGTGTTTATTTCATGCTGGCAGCTCATCGCTCTACTGGATGGTGTGGTGCTGTTTGCCAAGTGCCTTTGGTGCAGGCTAAGACTGTCCTAAGAACATGCTGGGTGCCAGATGCTTCCTGAAGGGAGTCAGAGTTGACAGCTATGGAAAAGGCAAGAGCTTGGAGGAAAGAAAAATGCACCAGGAGGTCAAGGCTGCCACACAGAAATACCAGGGCAGTCACGTAGGGAGTATACTCCGGGGGTTGATCAAGCAGCTCCTGTTTAAACCATGCATGGCATCAGAGACATGAAGATTAGAGAGTTCATCTACGGGTTCTTCTTTCTTTTTTTCTGCTTTCGTTGTGGTTGGGTTTTGGGGGGGGGGGCAAAACTTATAAACACCAAAGTGATTATATTATAAAATAGCCTTTAATCTCTCCCTCTCACAACATATTACTGCTTAAATTGGAGCTGGCACTCAGCTCCCTAGGACTGGCTTACTGTGAGGAAGGAAGGGGAAGACCCCTGGCTTCTGTGCAGCTGGAGCTGAGTACAAACTCAGGAGTCCAAACGCCCACATGTGCTGCACTTCCCTGGCTGAAGAGTTCTGGAGCCGGCAGTGCAGACGCTACCTGCTGAGTACACCAGGCCCTTCTGTCTCTGTGAAGGCTTCCCACCACCCGCTCCGCTCTGCTGGTCTCAACTTCGTGAAGTACTAAGGAATACCCTGCCCGTGGGCCTCCAACTTCTGTCACTGCAGGCTTTGATCCTCTGTTCTGCTCTGCACTCACTTTAGACTTCGTGGAAGTGTGACCCACACTAACATGACCTCTTCTACCCAGAGGACTCTCAGAAGCTACTTCTTCCATTTTTCTTCTCACTTGATGGTACCTTTTAACATCTACCATAGGAGGGCAGTTCTGAACACAGGGGTGAGGACAGGACTCCTTGTTCTTGCTACACCCTCCAGTCTTTTGTCTTGTTCACGTTTTCTTTAACATGCTCATGTGCATGTACACAGCTCTGGAAGGATCCTCTTGTCTCAAGAATACGAAAACACTTCCTAATTCATGGATTCACCCTTTCGTAAGTGACGTTCAAACTGCAGATTGGCCTCTGCCTTCCCAGATGTCTTCCCGTTGCTTGGCTTCCAACCGTTTTCTTTCTGTAAATAAAAGTCGATGTTAATCACATGATTATATATTTCACACAGCCAGTGAGTCTCCTTTAATCAAATTACAAGACAAACTTTATTTATGAGACAGGTAGGTTTCCTGATCAGCCCACCTGAGTCCAAAGGTTACTATCTTTTTAACTTTCCAAGTGCTTTATAGAATTGATACTACTCTAAGACATTTTTATTCTTTTGTTTTTCCTCTCTCTGCCTCTTGCCCCATTTTCTTTCTTTTTCTTCTTCTTTTTTGTCATACTGAAGATAAAGCTCAAGGCTCCACAGACGTTAAACACACACTGGACCACTAAGCTTTGGCCCCAGGATAACTATGCCGCTTAGTTCCTGTGACTCTGACACAAGCTTAGGTTATCTGGGAAGAGGGACCCTTAACTGAGAAAATGCCTCATCACACTGCCCTGTAGGCAAGTCTGTGGGGCATTTTCTTGATCAGGATTGATAAAGGAAAGCTCAAACCACTGTGGGTGGTGCCATCCCTGAGCAAGCCAGGAGGAGCAAGTCAGTTAGCAGCATTCTTCCATGGCTTTGCTTTAGTTCCTGCCCAGATGCCTTGCCCTGAGTTCTTGCCCAGACTTCCCTCAGTGATAAATTATGACCTGGGAGTTACAGGATGAAATAAACCCTTCCTTCCCCAAGTTGCTTTTGGTCAGTCTATATCATAGCAATAGAAAGCCTCCACCCCAGGCATTTTATAGTATGTGTGTTCATTCGTGTGCACGCCACAATGACATGTGGAGGTGAGAGGACAACTTGTGGGAGTCAGCTCTCTCCTACAAGGTGGGCTTTGAAGATTGAACTCGGGTCATTAGGCTTAGTGACAAGTGTCTAACACAGTGAGCCAATAACACCTTTACACAATGGGCCGTTTCCCCAGACCCCCACTGGATGGTTTCTGAATAATAAGTGAAGATTTGGAAAAATAAATCAATTAAGCTATACTGATAAGTCAGAATCTAGTAGGACTCAGCTGCTAGTCTTGCTAGTAGGTGCTTAAGTCTACTTTTCAGGTGCGTTTGAACTTTGAAACAATTGCCCCTAATTCCTGTGTACTGAACTCTTTTAACATTTCAATAGGGATTAGGAATGTTTTATTTACTTTTGTGTACATAGTGTTTTGTCTGCTTCTGTGTCTGTGTACCACCCGCACGCCTAGTGCCTTTGGAGGCCACAAGAGAATGTTAGGTTCCCTGAAACTAGAGTTACAAATAGTTCTGAGCCATGATATGGTGCTAGGAATTAAACCCATGTCCTCTGGAAGAGCTGGGTACTGGGAATCAGAGCCAGGTCCTTGGAAGAATAGCCAGTGCTCTTCATCACTGAGCCAACAATATGTTTTAATCTTCCAAACTGCTCAAATGGCAGCAGCAGCAGCCCGTGGGTTTCACTGTCTCCCTACTGGAAGTTGAAGAGAAACAACTCAGAGGCAAGCTTGTGCCAGTATTTCGCAGAGCACCTCAGGAATGAGAAATGTTCTAGAGCAGTGGCTCTCACCCTTCCTAATGCTGTGACCCTTTAATACAGTTTCTCATGCTGTGGTGACCCCCAATCATAAAATTATTTTCACTACCTCTTCATAACTGTAATTTTGCTACTGTTATGAATCATAATGTAAAAATAGTTTCTTATGTACATGATACTGGTTCTAAATTCATGGCTGACAGCCATTCACCTTAATACTAGAAAATGCATACCGTAAGTCTTAACTGCTTCTTTTTAGGAGTTCTTGTTCCAGATTGACAACGCCTATAAAAGATCCCTCAAGTCATAAACCAGGTGGATTACAGAAATCAAAGTGAGTTTAGAATTAACACCTGCTATTTCAACCTATCTTCCAAATCATCAAAAACACTTACAAACTCTCTGAATTATACTTGACTGTACTTTAAGGGAAAGAAGTTGGTTGGGAACTTGACTGACACGTGGGAATGTGAGAGAGAAATTTCTTGCTATTTGGGCACCATCTTGTGGCATCATCTGAATATAGCAGCAAAGTTACATGAGGCAAACAAGGAGGGTCAACAAACTGAGCTGAAGGCTGACTGATGTTAGGACTCGGCAGCAAAGCAGGCAGGCTTGAGTTGACTGAGGTTCTTCATGAGCACTGCCAAGGATAATGGACTTATCCAAAGGATGCCAGGATTTCTTAGGAAAGTAGTATAGTTTTTAGTCTTAAAAAGAGACAAGTTAGGTAAGATTTAATGCAAAGCAGTCTTGGATGAAATTAGTCAAAGACTTGTGAATTCCCAGGAAAAACAAAGAAACCAGGAAAATGAGTTACTAGAACTCACAAATTTCATTAAGATAGGAAACAAATCAGAAATATTATCCATAAACAATAGAAAAATATGACCAACCTATATAATTCATGAGTCCAAAATCAAAACAGCTCTGAAAACAGTTTTTGTTTTTATCTTAAAGTTTGGGTCAGAATTCATTACTGGTGGCAAATCTAACCAGATACGAGGCTATCTGGCTTACTAATGTGACTCGTCACACACTTTGCTTAAGACACATCAGTGAGAATGTGTTTGCTTAAAGTCCGCAAAGTTCACAGTTTTGAAGTATGTCTAGTGTTAAATGCTTGCCAACAAAAAACTCCCCAACTCTTGGTGTGTGTGTGTGTGTGTGTGTGTGTGTGTGTGTTTGTAAATTCTTGTGGTAAAGCACGAAACACTAGTAAGAGCAGGAAAACAAATTGCGAAGCACAAAGAAATAGTGCAAACATGAAGCATATGAGACACAGAGGAATATGGTCAAATGGGACTTGTAAATAATTCCCTGCTCTAATAGGAGAGCTTGAGTAACTTGGCTAATGAAAATAATCAGGAAAAACTGAGGCTGGAACCCAGATCCTTATTATGCAGCATACTTTTTACTATCCGGACATTGGAAAATACCAAAAAGGAAAAGCATGTGAAAAAATTAAATGAAAGAAACATGTTCCTTTATCAAAACAAGATATTAATTAGATGATTGGCTGCATGAAAAAAAAGCCGTCATTAACATTGCCTTTATAAAAATAAAAAAAAAAATGAAAAAAAAAAAAACCTGACTAAACAGCCCACAGCAGTTATGAGAGCAAGGAACTGAGAGAGACTAGAACATTAGAAGTGAATGATTAACCTGAAACATTTACATAAACTGGCCCTGAAGACTTCTATCCCCACTATGGAAAGTAAATGAACAGAAATGCCTATTGAATAAGCTGATTTTAATCAGGGAAGACTCTGCTTCTCACTGAGGGAAGAGAAGTGTTGAAGACTGAAAAGGGAACACTCTAAGGTCATGCTTTATTTGACAAGAAAAGGGAAGGAAAGAGAGGGTTGCAAATTAAAGACTTTCAAAATTTCCTTGGACACTTAAAAATGATCACAAAATCCACTTGTAGCCACCTACAGAGTATTAATCAGCAAGCTTTGTGAAGAACAAGCCTGGACAAATTTAATTGCCTTCCTTTATTCCCTGGCAGACTTGGTAGATCAAGGAGAAGTAAGCAGTCTATGTAACCTCTTAATTTTAGCAAGGCTTCAGATAAAGTTTATCAAGTATTTATATACGCATCAGTACACTAGGAAAATATAATCGAGACCTCATCAGGATCCATTTAACTGGAGAAATTATTTGCAGTGTATTAAACACAAGGAACGACATGTTATTTATTTTAGCAAGGCTTGATGTGGTCAGTCAGTCCTACTGTTGACATTTTTGTCTCTGATTTAGAAGCAACCAAAAAAAAAAAAAGATAAATATTACACACCTGCAAAAAATTTCACATATTTATAATATGGTTAAAAATGAAGTAAACTTCAGATAACAGGGCAGAAATTAAAACATGAAAATACCCTGAAAATCTTATTATGGTCAGTAATGCAGCACTGTACACTAATGGCATGCATAACAAAGTTTTCCAGAGTTAGTTACCATGGGTAAATCTGTTTTACTACAAAAGAGCATGTACTGTCGAGATGATTCCAAGTTCGCAGTGATTTAACTCATCAAACTACATGATCAAATGGTTTACTTCCTCTCCTTTAGCCTATGAACCAAATGCTGGCCTTTTAGAACCAGTTAATCACCTACTCCTAAGAATAAAATGAAATTAAATTATGAAACACAATTATAGCAGACTTTGAAGATGAGAGAGCAGCTTATTTTGAGAAGCAATGCTCTACATTTCTAATTTTAGTCAGCAATCAAATATCTGGAATAGCGAACATGGAAAAACTGTACAGTCTTTCACTCATGTGGTTTCATCATTCAGCATGAATCACTGGTTGAAAACACCTGATTAAGTCAAGTCCAGAGCACTCAAGGATGATCTGCACTTCCATTTCCCACTCTGAGTACAGCTCTGATCCGCTGTGTACTCTGCTGGACCAAAAGAGACTTTACTCATGTTCAAGAACAATGTACTAACGGTTTTCTCCTCTTGGTACAGTGTGATTTGATCTGGCACTTCCTTCTCAACTCTTTCAGAACTAGCTTTAGTCTGTGAATCTCCCTTAAAGGACTGAGGTAGAAGCTGTCTCACTAAAAGGTTAGTAGAATCCAAGTAGGACAGAAAAATACTATCAGAAAAACCCAAAAGATTAGGTGTGTTCAACTCTTTTTCTTTTTTTTCTTTTCTTTTTTTTTTTTTTTTTTGTTTTGTTTTGTTTTGTTTTTCGAGACAGGGTTTCTCTGTGTAGCTTTGCGCCTTTCCTGGAACTCACTTGGTAGCCCAGGCTGGCCTCGAACTCACAGAGATCCGCCTGCCTCTGCCTCCCAAGTGTTGGGATTAAAGGCCACCACCGCCCGGCTGTGTTCAACTCTTTTGGGGGTGGTGGTAGAGAAAGCTCAGCGTAAAATACCATAACATTTATGAAGAAAAACTAAAGTAACCAACATCATTCATACAGAGAGTCAATGAGCACACATTATGTACCCTTTTTTGTCCTCAACAACATGGGAGTCAACAGAATTCTTCATGCAGCACAAAGAAGGGTCAGATTATTATACAATACTAATGAAAGGATTTATGACAGAATAGTGTATAGTTTTCAGTACATGCTAATTCTCATCAACTGGCAATGGGCATGTCAGTACTTGCCAAAGGAGAATGCCATGACTGATCAGCAACATCTGTTATGTGTAATGGAAGAGTGGCAATACATAAAACACACACATACACATACACACACACACACACACACACACACTACTGCCTCATGTCATATTATAACACAGAAAACAGAATAGTATCTTGAATTTGCAAAGCACTTTCTCAACATTTTTACACATTATGTTATGCTCCATGTTAGGCAGGGCAATCACTTCCACTTAGTTGGAAAGCAGACAAAGAGTGATAACTGACCTGCCCAAAGCCACACAGCTAGTTAAATGGCAACAGCTCTATTACAGTCCAGATTTCTTTATTTCCTCAGCGACCTGCCCTTGTCTTTATTGTAAAGGGCTGCTAGTATAGAACAACATCTAGATGTTCTGGATTCCTACTAAGAAAAAAGGAAGGAGAAACAGGTTAAACTACCACACAGATTTAAGTCATATTGAAGAAAATTTTTCTGTCAAAGCTGCTAGTTAGCCTTTGGTATCTAGAAATCAGCGGTATCAAGACAATACCATCAAAATAACTACTATGAGTCTCCTCCTTCCAGTCTCTTTCATCAACAAAACCTTATCCATTTCTTATACTAAAAATTTTCAGTAACAAAGTGAGGAGAAACTGGGGTATAGCTCAGTGACAGTGTTTGGTTTGCACTGGCCCTGCATCCAATCCCAACACCACATGGAGAGAAAGAGAAGAGAGAGAGCCATGGAAGAGTGAAAATATGGAAAGGAAAAACAACTGCTTAAAATATCTAAAAGCAATCCCTGTTTTGTGCTTTGCTTAATGCAGCTAGTCCCCACTGGACTCTAAGTCTTACGGAGAGGAACAAAACACATTGAAGTGAGATGCCTGAACTCCATACAACTCCTTAAGAATGCTCAATACAAAAGATGCCAGAAAGAGAAGTTTCCCATCTTCGTTTTCTCAGACACAGAACAAAAGAGCCCGGATGTAGAATGAGGGAGGGCTCTTCTGTAACCCACAAAGTGACAGAACCTGTCCTTGGCATCTAATTACAACCAAAAGCCTTCTTGAGTTCCTGTTACCAGGGAAGCTGAGAAGCTGAGGCAGGATGATTATAAGTTTAAGGTCAGCAACAGTGAGAATATCATTTCAGATAATTAAATAAATAATAATGAAATGTTCTTCATTTAAAAAAAGCAACAGAGAAGCGGGCATGGCAGCTAACATCTATAATCCCAGCACCCCAGAGGTGGAGGCAAGACTGACATAAGTTCAAAAGCAGCCTAGGCTACATAGTAAGTTCTAGGCCAGCCAGGACTACAGAGTGAAACTCTGTTTCAAAAACAAATAAAAGCAATAAGGTGCTCACTCGGCCAACAGTCTCATTTTTAAACTGCACCACGGAAATGTCCTCTGGATAGCAAAGCATTTAAAACAAACACTTCAAGAGCAACCGCATGCTGATGTGCCTGCCGAGAACTAGAGGACACTCAGATATTATCCAAGGAAAGCAGCAGCCACAGTATTCGCAGAGACACAGGTGATATCACATTTATAGGGAGGGCATGGCATATGCAAAGGGAGTCTAGCTTCATTAGATACCACTGTCATTACCCTCCACTCATCATTTTTTGCTTGCTTTTGTTCAGTGCTGAGACTGAACCCAGGGGGGCATGTTAAGCAAATGCTTTACAACTGGGCTACATCCCCAAGCCCTTTTATTCATTCACCCTGAGATAACTGTAGCTACCACCCAAGAGTCATTTTCATCAGAGATAACCAATTAACAAAGGATTAAGGATACCGCTCATTCTACTTTAATCCAGTTCTATTATTTACCATCTATAAAAAAAGCAATCCTTTCCTTTTTCTAAGAAACCTTTTAATGAACAATGTATTAAAAAAAACAAAAACAAAAACAAAATTGCCTCATTATAATCATTAAGGTAAATTAGTTGGGTTCAATTCTAAAACTCTAACACCTGCCATGATGCTCTCCCTCACTGGTTATCTGGCCAGTGCAGCTGAGAGTCCGAGGGCTGCCTGCTATCACCAAAGCAGAGTGGACAGGAAGTATTAATGGCCTTGTTAGACTGGCAATAAACAAGGAGTTTGAAACTTCAATTGGTTTAAGGAAAAAATAAAGTCACTCTTTGGTAAGTGAAATTTTCAGAATTGTCTTCACTGATTCTATAGATATTGAGTAAAGGCAAAGAGCTTGTCTAAAGCTTGAAGTCTAATTAAAAAAATACTTCTGTATCAAGTCCGAGTTCAGGTCTTCACAAAGAACTCAACAGTCTATAAAGAGAAGATATATTTTAAGCTTGACTCCAAACTCTAAGAAAGAAAAACTCTGCTTGTGGATTGTGGAAATATTTTCTGAGAACTATTAGGTGTTAGAAAGAAATCAGAAGACAGGTGGATCTACTCCAGACTGTCTTAAGAAGACAAAAATCCCTCTTACGGTCATTCTCACCACTATCAGTTGCTGGCTCTTCCTTAATTTGCCTTCTACCAAAGACCTAAGCCATCTGATTACACCATGGCACTGTCATGGCCCAGGAAAAGCATAGCAAGCAGCAAAGTCTTCAGAGGAAAATGTTCTCTCCGTGTGGAGCAAGCTGCAGAAAAGCCAGGAATGAGCCGAGACGGTGGAGCCTATCTCTCAGTAACAGTAAATTAATGAGATGCCTTTGTGTGTGAACAGGAGACAAATCCTGACTGCTTCTCTTGAATCGAAGGCTTGAGAACAACTACACTTGAGAGGCTTCTGAAAAGGGAGTGACAAGCTGGAGTGGATTCCATTCTTTCCCGTTCTCTTTTTCAGCATGTGCCTCCTAGTGAACCCTGTGGCCTGGACAACACTACCATCAACTCACCTCGGGCTTCTTGCAGTTTCTTGAGCTCTGCCTCCCGTTCCGTTTTGCTCTGTTTGCTTCGAACCCCAAGGGCACTGATGACTAACCTTCTGGCTAAGGCTGCTGAAGTCTCAGGTCGCTCCTTGGCTGGCAGGAGAAACTCTGGGAAAAAAAGGAGTAAGAGGCAGTAAGAAAGAAACCACTACAGCTCCAAGTGATTTAACACAGTAATTAACATACAAAACAGACTAACAAGGGCGGTATCAGCAGTAATTAATACAACCCCAATAGATGATGATGATCCAAGGAAATTAGTATGGCAAAGCACAAACAACCCTGGCTGCATTATCTGCATTAGCACAACGTCTTACAGCAACTCTATCAAACAACTGAAATGTCATCAGAATCTGGTCACTATACTGCTTGCTCATAAGCTCTCCCACACTTCAAGAGGCTGCTCGTTCAAAGGGCATATTTCCAACATGGTTTTTTTCCTTTTGTCCTTAAAAACATATCAGTAGAGGTATTAACATAAAAAGGACAGTGTCTATTGAGCTCTGGGTGGTATGAAACTGCTGGAATGAACAGTGACTTCACCATTAATAAACAAAGGCAGAGGTTGTGGGCTCACCAGCACAAGCTCTAGCTTTGGCCTTGGCTGCTCTTGTGGCCTGTGACAAGGGCCGAATCTTCACCATGGTGTGTTTAATACCCAGAGCATCACGAGCTGCAAGGAAGAACAGACATAAGGAAGTAAAGTGATGCAGAAGAAAATTTAGGGTTATTTCTTATAAAGCATTTATTCTTAGAAGTTATGTTTGTTGGTTTACATGGCAAGGAAAAAAATCATACAATACAGAACATCTGTAAACAGTAGTTGGGTGATGATCACTTTAGAACAGAGATTAGACCAAACCCAGCCAATGGACTTTCTGTTTTTGTAAATAAAACGTTATGAAACAGAGCCATGCCCATTTACACACTGTAGCTGCTCTCTTGCTACAATAACCAGGTTAGGTTAGGTAAGAACAGAAGCTTTTTTGCCTTTCTTGCTACCATGCTGGGTTAGGTAGCGACAGAAGAATTTTTGCTCCACAAAGCCAAAAATATTTTATCTGGCCCATGAAAATCCATGCTCTAGAGATGGTTCCGACAGGAACTAGCAAACAAGCACCTCTGATTACTGTGGATTCCTCTGCATTAAGTTCCATCATGAGCCCGGGATATGTATGTGTGCAAAAGACTAACCAAATATTCCGAGAGTGGCTACTATAGTAATCTCACTGGATACACTACTTCAAATTCATTTGTCTGAAGGAAAAAAATACTGCAAAATTTAGTCTCACTGTGGTCTTTACCACGCCTGACATTTTTGTGTGCAAATAGCCTGGGATGAAGTGCCTACCTTTGCAAATACCAAATGCTGGATTAAAGAGAAGAAGGAGAGAACATGTGGGTACCAAGCCACGTGTCTCAAAAAACAGTATTTATTCTATCACAGATACTGGCTGAGCAAAGTTCCAATTGGCTGGAATAGAAGGGAAATAAGAACAAGAAGAAGGAGAAAATCAACAGTAAGAGGGATCTGGAATTCCTGATAGTCACTGGACAGATACCTGTGATTGGACTGGAGAATACTCCTAGGGCATGTGTATCATCTACCCATTTAATATCAAATCCTTTCTTTCTGTAACAAAAGAAAACAATTTTTACATTTCTTATAACTTGTTTTATGAAATGTCTTTACAACAGTCTTCCGAAGCATTTCACAGGATAGAGGAATGGAACAGTGACATAAGAACAGCTTGGCACATAGAAGCCACTAAAATTTAAAGCAATAATACCATCACAAAGAATTACCTGGGAGTACTTTACAGATGCCAACTAATTAATCTGCACAAATCTGCTGGAGATGTAAAGTATTTAATGCACTACTTTCAAGAGATGTCCTTATGAGGAGAAATGGGAAAGGATGAAAAAGGAAGCCAGAGGAAGTATAGAATTCAGGAAGTCAGGAAGGGTCACCTGGATTTGCTGCAAATATAACTGTGTGTTGGGGGTGGGTACTACATTGCTAGAGATGTGATTCAAACTGTAAAAACAAATAAATAATAAACAAATAAACAAACAAATAAATAAACCAAATAATAAAAAATACAACTCTACTCACAAATGCTTACTACTCTTTCTTGTTGTAGAAGGAAAATAAGGTATGTGTGTGTGGGTGGGGGGAGGTTAGGAATAACCATAGCTAGCCAGAAAAATTCAAGAAAAAAAGAATCAAATAATGAACATTTATACTTGAAAAAATACCTTCTTAGTTTAGAACAGAGCTACACAGTGAGCACAAAGAATATCAGGATTGCAATACACACACACACACACACAGACACACTTAAAATTCCCTTAATACATGAATACATTTTATTTTGATTAAATCCACCCCTCACCCCCCAACTCCTAAGTATTTAGGTGTTGGATACCATATTAATTTAGCAAAATGACAGTGATAGATTCTCCCCTAGATCCTAGGACCTCTCCAGCCATGGCTTCTTAGTCATTTACAGTATGAGGCATGAATTCCTCCTGTTGGGCAGGCCTTAAATCTAGCCGGACAGCTAGTGGTGACCAGCACTCCCCCAGTACACGTGTACTACTACTGCACCAATGGGCGTATCTGGCTGCAGGAATCATTGCTGTAGTTCACAGGGTTCACAACTGGGTAAGACTGTGGGTATTATTTTTTCTCTCCTGCAGCTTGCCTAGCACCTTGAGGCACTATAAAAGCTAGCCATTGGAGAGGAAAACAGAAATGAGATTGTCCACGATAGGCCAAGATGATGATAATCAGCACTCAGAAGGCAACTTGTAAACCCAACAGTGCTCATTAATTTTATTATTAATAGCAATAATCACTAGGGAGATTAATACTGATGAAGATGTTGATGAAGCAAAGTTGACTCTGGTATTTGACTCAAGTATTACTATAGACTTCTGCATCATGACCTTTAAAAATTATAAATCACTATAAAAGAAAAATGCTAAAACAGCTTTCCTTTCTTAATTTCCTTGACAGAAAAAGTAATAAAGGAAACTTGAAAGATTAGCTAAAGAGCTTCTAAAGCTGGACCATGCTATAAAATGACCACAGTAAGAGTCTCTGCTGCAGAGTTTAAAAATGATGGGAAAGACCTTGACAGCTAAAAGCCTCGTCTTGGCCTTGGAGACTTCACAGTCCTTTCAAATCCTTCTGAGAACGGCTTTAGATTTTATAGAAAATGCTCTAATATGGTTAAGAAGAGACAAAGCAAAGGGAAGCAAATGACATAAAAGAATTAACTATCCTAAAACCCAGTACTGGGGAGGTGAAGATGGGAAGATTTTGAGTTCAAGGCTAGGCTAGGCTGCATAGTAAGAAACTGTCTCAAAAACAAAAATAGCAGCAAAGCCCAATAATCCCGAGGAAATTTTGGACATGGACAAAATGATCCTTATTTTATTAACGACAGTCTAACTTTATCAAGATAATCTAAGATAGCTCAAATTTGAGATTTAAGTCTTACTGACTGCTCTTAAGGACCTATTAGGAACTGAAAAGCACGTGACACTGGTCCTAACACAACTGAATTAACGACTTACCTACACTACACATTTACAAGAAGGTTGTGGTATAGATCAGACGTCTTCCAGAACCCATTCACTCCTCTCTTTCAATTGTCTTCCCCACTGGAGTTTAACTGATAAAACAAGTATACAACTGCTAGTTAATTTCATCTATGCTAGCACTTAAAACTCTTCCTCACTTCTGAAAGCTGAGGATCAAGAGTTCAAGGCCAGCCTGGGCTACCTAGATCCTATCTTAAAACAAAAACAAAAGCCAGCCATTTTCATAAATAAAGTTTTACTTTCTCAACCACACTCATTTGTTTACATCCTGTCTATGGCTGTCCTAGTGAGACAGCAGAGCTGCCTGAAATATTCATTCTCGGATCCTTTAAGAAAGGATTAGGAGTTGTGCTCTCAAACAGAATCTTACAACTTCAATGTAAAGTTGGGATCTAACAGAGCATGTCTATAATCTTGGCATCTGGGATATAAATAAACTGAATTTTAAGTTTAAATTTGTAGCATCAGATAGACTTGATTCATTTTTAATAGCAGGACTGAAATATTAAAGTATACTCCTTGATATTGACTTTCTTCTGGACCCTGAACATCTTTTTCTTAATAACTTTCTGGAGTTAGTTGAATGATTTGGAAGACAAAAGAAAAGTTACTTTAAAAGCAACACTAAAAAACAGCCCGTGGAACTATTCACTGAGAAAACTCTGAAGATGTGTTCAAATCTCTTGCCTTTCTTTACAGATTTGACTCTATAAATTATAGACGAGGCAGTATGAGATGACCGAGAAGAACTGTCCAATCAACACACCAGCAACTAAGAAGGGAGGGCGACTGGAAAGCACCTAAGTAATCAGACACTTACTTACCTGTGTCAGGGTAAAGCATCTGTGACGTCCAACAACTAACAAAAGCACGCTCCATTTGACTTTTCTGAGTGGTCACAAAAACCTCAGATCACATTTAATCTGAAGACTCAAACTGGTAGCATTTTTGGCACATGGCACACGAAAAGGCACAGAGGTTTTATGAGAAGTCTTCTTTTTTCATTGGCCTTAATGCCCATAAATACAATCCCCAAAAAAACATTGACTCCCATTAAAATGTAACGAAATCCTCAAAAAGGAAGACACCATGCGCAAGCACAGACATGAACAACGCTAACCAGGAACAAGCTACAGCCAAAGGGGCCGCAGGTAACAGGAGGCTCCAGGAGGCTCTGCTCAGAGTACTTAAGGAAACAGAAGAAAAACTGAAAACTGAAGACATATGGAGGGGAAAGCTGTAAAAAAAATGACCAGGCAGACTTTAAAAATATTTTTGAAAAATTCAAGGTATCATACAACAAACGTTTAAAATACAATATAAATATTTAACAATTTAGCACAGCTTGGAATAGATAAACTAGTGCCCCCAAACTGAAGAAATTATTCAGAATGTCTGAGGCAAAAAGAGATGGAATATACAAAAGAGAGGTAACAGGAAAATTGAATGAGAAAATCTACTACACACCCAATTTGTGTCTTGGACAGGGTGAAAAGAGACCAGAGGCAACACTGAAGAGAGAGTGTCTAAGATCTTTCCAAAATCAATGACAATATTAACCACTGATTTAATAAGCCCACATAATCTCAATCTGGGTATATCTGAAAACAAACAAACAAACAAACACCAAAACCCTACAAAATCCACATCACAGTGAAAATGATCAATATCAAAGTCAAAGAGAAAATTTTAAGAGCATCCAGAGAGGAAAGAGATTACAATCAGACGTGGCATGGAGACAGTCAGCTAACCTCTCAAAGAGAAAGCCATATGCATTAGGGTATCTCCATGTTTTGAGAGAAAAATAACTGCCAATCTAGAATTACTAATATACACACAACATAAACCTTTTCAAGAATGAAGGACTGGGGTCTAGTTCAGTGGTAGAGCATTATCTGGCACACATAGGACCCAGGACTGATCTTTCGTACAGTAAAAAATCATTGTAACAAGAAGGAAACTGATATAAAACCATTAAAGTAACAACACCTGAGTTTGATACTGGAAAATCATTAGTAAGTTAAATGATAAAGACTATATAGCTCATTCAGAAAGAAAATGAATCCAACAGCTATGACAGCATATAAGTTGGGTGCAAGGTGGGAGATGGAATTAAAAAGACTTTGCAGTATTTAGAAAGAGGCAAAGGAAAAACATTAGTTTTAGCCACTAACAGTTTAAGCACACATTTTTGTAATTTCTAGAGTAACCACCAAAGAACAGAAACATTAAAAAAGTCAATCCATAGGTCTAGAAAAGGGAGGGAAAGGTAGGAGAAGTAGACTCAGGAGAGAGGCCAGGCAAATATAAAAGCAAATGCTTGGATAGAAGTTCAAATACATCAACAATTACAACAAATATAAATGGACTAAATGTATCTACAGGACAGAAGTAGGAGTCATCAACAGTGGTCACTGTAAATGTCGACAAAGGCTACCTGGCCCTTTCAAGGAACTGAAGACTAGTCTGATATACAGGCTTTCTAATGGATCTGAACAATACACAAACCTGATGCTAAAATAAATGACTGAAAAACTTAAAAAAACATATTTTTTTTTCTTGAGTATTAAGACTTTCTCTCACCTTGTCTATCATTTGGAACCACTTGCAAATACTTACTGGTAACTGCAGAAAATCCGCAAAAGGTCTTCCGTACGGAATTCTTGAGGAAAATCATAAATTTCAATGACATGTGGGAATTCACATTCACTGAGGTCAATATCAGGAAGTTCATGGCTGTAATAATCAAATCTAGGCTCCTGGATGCTTTTTCTGTTCTTCATATTCCCTGATAACTAGAGAGCAATAAACATAGTAAAGTGCCTACTAACGGGAAATCAAGGCATTATAAAAATATCCTTCCATGTATAAACAATCCTGCTTCCGTCTCCATGTTCCTATTCCTTAACTTTTAGCACTATTTCTGTATTAGTGGTGTTTGTGAACACAATAATGGCTAGATGTTTACCACCAACTTTATAATCACACATGTGGAATGTGAGAAAAGTATGAAAATCTCAGCAGATAAGCAAGGCATAAAACTGAACTTGTTTCTATCAATTAGCATATGAGAGAAGATAGACTAATCAGGAGTGTGTGGGTGTAGCTCAGTGACACAGACCTGTCTAGCACATGCAAGGCCCCAGGGTACATTGCTGCAGGGAATGGCTAGAGGAAGGAAGGATGGATGGATGAATATAATGAGTTACAAATGGCACATCCTGGAAACTGAGAGACAAAACAGCTGAAGAGAGGAATTAACGTTTGTTTTAACTGGGCTCACTGTTCAGGCCCATCTCATAATTTCTTTTCTAGAAGTGAACAAAAATAAAGTTTTAAGGGTGAAAAACTTTTAGTTCACCTTTTGTTGTATATTAAAAAGTGAGAAGGGCTGGAGAGATGGCTCAGAGGTTAAGAGCATTGGCTGCTCTTCCAAAGGTCCTGAGTTCAATTCCCAGAACCCACATGATGGCTCACAACCATCTATAACGAGATCTTGTGCCTTCTCCTGGCCTGCACACATATATGCAGGCAGAACACTGTATACATAATAAATAAATATATTTTTTTAAAAAAAGTGAGGAGAAAGCTTACATAGGAATTTGTTAAGACAAATATAAATAGCATAAGCAGTTACACTCAAGGTCCCTAGTATAAGAGCTACCTAAGGCTCTAAAAGAATTAATAGTAATGAAACGCTGTTTAAAAAAAAAAAAAAAACTCAACAGTTTAAAGCTATTACCTCCCCACACTGGAAGCAACAGGAAAAGGGGAGGTGACAGCAAAGCCATGGCATCACGGTGTCACCAGGTCTTGGAGGAACTTGTGATCCAAAGTGCAGCCAGGGCCCTCAAGAACTCCCTCTTGGATGGTGTATTTCCTTCACCATCATCTTCACTACCATCATAGAAAGGGAAGGAGGGAGGGAGGGAGGGAGGGAGGGAGGGAGGGAGGGAGGGCATTTATAATGTCAAAGATACATATCCTCTCTTTGGAGAAGTGCAAAATAGATTTAATCAAATTATTGGGGAGGGAGGAAAAGGAAGGTAATTTAGACATTATTCTTGTGCCTCTAATTTCTGCACTAAATCCTGTTTTACATCTAAAAATATGGGGAAAATAACAATCCCTCCGCCTCAGAGTCAGACATGTAAAGTAAATGAGATGTGGGAGACGCTGGGCATACTGCTTGGCACACAAATACGAAAAGGAGAAAAACAAAAACATAGCCCACTGTTACAGGCCAGGCACTAGGGTAGCTCCCTCCAACGTGTTTCAACAGAGAGCAAGAAAAGGCTGTTCCTGCGATTGCACCAACTGAGCCAAATATCAGTTTTTCCTGGGTGGAAAAAGAAATCTAAGTTTGTCCCTGTTAGGTTTCAAACCTAGGACAAAAGGCTGAGGTGCCTATTTAACATATCAAAGCAGACATCAGCCACCAGGTTCTCCCTGCATCCCTCATCCCTAAGCTTCTCCAGTCAAAGGGCTGGGCTGCCCTTCCCTATACAATCCAACCCTTTTGGTGACCTGCAATCTTTATACCTCCTGGCTGTGTACCTGGTCCCACTCTCTCCCCCTCCCCTTTCCCCACATGGCTCAGGGTCAGTTCATTCTATACTCTCCCAGATGTCCCTGTCTCTAGCTGTGCTCTCCCACATATCTTCAATAAACCTTCTAATCCACCATATACCAAGGAGCAGTCATGTCCTTTCCTTTCTTTTTATTTCCTTTTTTTTTTTTTCCACTCAGTCCTCAATCCACTAGCACAGAGGCCGTTCTCCTCTCTGCATGCAGACCGTGGCAGGAAGTCATCACAAGCAGGCGAGATGATACTAGTAGTGTAACACGCTACAGACTCCAGAATTCTGCAGTCATTTAGAAACCAAGCCTATGCCAGAGGTCCACTGTGATTACCAGAACTATATATTTAGTTTTGAAATCAGCAAGTTTGAGGACTACAGCTTTGTTTTTCAAAATCACTCCTGTTATTTGGGGCCCATTGTATTCATTAGGAATTTGAAGATCAGCTTGCTCATTTCTGAAAAAGCAGGCATCAGATGTTGTCCAATTTGGAAAGTTACCTTAGTATTGCTTTCCAACAGATGAAAATGGGATATATTTTGAAACTTATTACATACTTATTTATTTTGTGTGTACATGTACTGTGTAGGCTCCTGAGGAGGGATCAGAAGACAACCTTGAAATAGCTAGCTCCCTAATGCAAGAATCCACAGTCTGTTTAAGGGGCAAAGGATTTATTAAGGGGAAAAACCCACTGTACAGAACAGAACTGATACAGGTTCTGGAAGGCTGTTCCTGCAGCCTGGATCAGTCTCACATCCAAGTCCACCATGGAGCATAGAGTGGCCAATGCCTATGTGCCTCAGGTGTTAAGGGTCACCGAGAGGCCACACCCCAGGGGCATGTACTTCAAGATCATAGGCAGGTGGAACAGTAACCTGCTGCCTCTCTAGGGGCGATGCTTCAGGGTCATAGACAGAATAGCTCCCCACTACAGCTCCCTCCTTCCACCACACAGGCCCCGAGAAAAACTCAGGTCATAGGCCTGCTGGAGGCACCTTTATTCAAAGAGCCGTCTCAAAGGCCTCATTTGGAGTTTTAGAGTACCAGTTTGATACTTCTTTTGCTAAAGTCCTTAATACTTTCTTTGTGGTGCTATTGTAATGTAATTGCTTTCTTCATTTCATTTTATGATTGCTGGCATTGACATTTTTATTTACTTTGCAAAAGCTAAACAAGGCACTGTGTATTTGTACATTTACAATTAGGGTTAAATAAGGCATTGTGAGAAGTAAAATACAGACTATAAAGTATCTTTGAAAACAGAAATCCTATGAATTGATTATCTGGATAGTTTGGTAAGAAAAACTGACTAAAATTCTTTGTTCTAACCTAGTAAGGAAAACTGAATTTGTATACCTACTCTTCAATTATTGAGCACTCTGGCTTCTGAGACTAAAAACCTAGTGTTAACAATAGCAAAACCCCATGTAATGGTTAATATCGACTGTCAGCATGACAGAATCTAGAATAACTAAGCGACAAGGTTCTGGGCACACCTCTGAGAAATTATCTACATTATGGTGAGGTGGAAAGAAGCACCCAGAACATGGGCAGAACCATTCTATGGGCCTGGGCTCTGAACCGAATAAAAAAGGAGAAAGCGAGCTAAGCAGGAGCATTCATGGCTCTCTTCTTCCAGGCTGCAGATGCGATGTGACCAGCTCACTTCCTGGTAAAATGACTGTAACCTGGAACTGTGAGCAAAAGTAAGTCCTCCTTTAAACTCCTTTTATCAAGAGCACGTCACTGCAGCACAGTGTCAAGACAAGTAACTAATACACCCCATAATTCTTACTCAACACTTCATGACCATCAGATAGAAAGTCTATAAACTGCACACCCCTGATGAGTTTTTCCATTAACACAGATTCCATTATCACCAAAAATTACAGACCTTCCGTAAAAACAATGTCTACTTCCCTCATGCTTTGGGTATTATTTAGAGCTGTTTACATTTCTATTCATAACACTCGTGTGTGTGTGTGTGTGTGTGTGTGTGTGTGTGTGTGTGTGTGTGTGTAAGACAGAAGGGGGGGGACACAAACTGTTAATGCTCTCTGTCCTGAGAATCTCAGCAAAGTATAGGAAGGAACTGGCGAGCTAGAAGGAGAGACATACATGGGACATAAAAGAGGGAAATGCACAGAAAACAAGAGTATAAAGATGAAGAACCAAAGCAAGACTGTGAAGGTAGGACCACTAACATAGAGGGATCAGGGTTAGACACACAGTACAGAGCTTTACGGACATCTGATCACACTGTGAACTCTGAGTTTGCATTTGCATTAAATAAAATTAACCTTGGGTTAGGAGGCTGCATTAGCAACTCCTTGACAGAAAGTAATCATAGAGCATCAGAGGGCATCTGGGAGAGACAGACACAGGAAGTAGTAGGGTGGGGTTTGGAGTGGCACAGCCCTTTCTGGTTTAGGGAAGCGGAAGCATGGGTCTTTTGGAGATACCAGCAAGGAGAGAAAGTTAGCTAATTGCAGCCCAGCCTCTCTGAGCTAGAAGGTTTTTACCCTAGTCTTTGAACCTTGAGTCTTATTTATAAACAGAGCAACAGAGAACAGATACTTATACTGATGAACTAGGTACCTTTGAGGCACACCTAGACTGTCTGATATAGTACCTGCACATGACATGAGGCTATGGAGTACCTGAAATACAGCTAGTTCACATAAGATGAGCTTTAAGTATAAAGTACGTAGCAAGTTTCAAAGATTTAATACAAAAACAGAACGTAAAATATATCTTATTTATGATTTCTTACACTAATCATGTTGAAATGGTATGCTGGACATATTATGTTGAAATACATAAATTATAACTGCTTGTTCTTATTTTTTCTAATACGACTAGTAGAAAACTCAAACTTATTGCCAGGTGTGGTGGTACAGCCCTTTAATCCCCAAACTCTAGAAGTAGTGGATCTCTTTGAGTTTTCGGCCAGCCTGGTCTTCATAGCGATTCCAGGACAGCCAGGGCTTTACAATGAGAATGTCTCAGGGATGGAGGGAGGGAGGAAGGGAGGGAGGAGGGAAGGGAGTGAGGAGGGAAGGGAGGGAGGAGGGAAGGGAAGGAGGGAGGAAGGGAGGGAGGAGGGAAGGGAAAGATGAAATTCAAAGTTATACACGTGGCTCATATTTCTATTGCAGACAACTAATCTTAAGTGTTACAGGTTCTGGGGCAATATTTACTAAAGTCAATATGAAATATTTATATTGTAAGACTCACTTTTTTATGGTTAAGTAATGTTTGATTTTAAAAAAGGAGATGAGAGGTTTATAACTTAATTCATTTTAATGCATCTACAGCAGACCAAAGGGAAGTTTGCAAAAGACTCTGGGCAAATGATTTTAAAAATTATTATAATGTGTATATGTGATGTGTGTACAGGTGTATGTGCCACAGTAGACAAGTGGAAGAAGACAAAGGAGAACTCTGTGCAATCTATTCTTCCTTTGACCTTTACATGTATTTTGTGGATCAAACTCAGGG
The DNA here is from genome assembly GCA_902168405.1 of Peromyscus aztecus. Taxonomy (NCBI): domain Eukaryota; kingdom Metazoa; phylum Chordata; class Mammalia; order Rodentia; family Cricetidae; genus Peromyscus; species Peromyscus aztecus. Next base: position 42,249 of record CABHPQ010000545.1, on the reverse strand, counting down.
CAGGTTGCCACACTTACATGGCAGGCGCTTTTATCTGCTAAGTAACCAGTCACAAATATTTGAAGACTTTTTTTTGTTTTGTTTTGCTGCTTAGAAAGCATAGGTGAAACCAGAATATTCCTTCGTTATTCAACTTGATTCCACAAACTATTCAAGTAGTCAACTTCTTCAAAGTATGGTCTTGAAGATTCTTACTGCCTAGTAGTCTGGCCAGCTCCACAAAATAGAGCTTAACTTATTGTGACATAATCATCCAAATCTATTTACAGAACATTTTTTAAAAATAAAAGAATGGTGAGAAGTAAAAAAAATCCACAGGCTCTTTAATTCTTCATTGTTTAAAATACAAAAGGAAAATAAAAAGATTTGATTTATTCTCTATAGATGAAAAATTAAAATATGCTACATTATTTTGGGAGAGTTATCTTATATCTCTGTCAGATGGGCTGCTATTATTATCCCGAATTCTTTGTGCAGACAAAGAATTATGTCACAGAGAGACTAAAAGGATATCCCTATGGTTACAAATCAGATTACTGACAAAGTCTGAATCATAATTCCAGTCACCTGGCTGCTAATCTAGCTTTCCATCCAATAACACAGTCAAGCGGCCTTACAGTAAATGGAAGCAGAAGCAATGTCCTGTCAGAGCATCACTCTTTTGTATTAAGGATTTATAGGCACATCTGTTGTAGGTGGGAGGGAGGAAGTATCAATGGCAAAGTTGAAAAGATAACAGCGGCTTTCATTGCACGCCTATATTCTAATAGGCTACAGAGTAATTTCAAAAAAACATTGCCCATGATAAGCACAATAACAGCCTCCTAAATATGTTCACACCCTGATTCTTGAAACCTGTAAAAACACCACACAGCATGTGAATTAAGGTAGCAGACCCAGATGTGCGAATCAGCTGACCTTAAAATAGTAAGATTATCTTGGTGGGTCCAGTGCAATAATAAGTATCTCTAAAAGCTGAAGACCTCACAGAAAAGAATCAGTGAGTAGACCTGACTGGCCACTGCTAGCTTTGCAAAGAGAAATGGGGCCATAAACCAGGGAGTGCAGGGCAGCCTCTGGTACTGAAAAGGTTTTTAAAAATAAAATAAATCACCTCCCTTACAGCTTCCATAAGAGATCACAGCCTTGCCAATCCCCAGATCTAGTCCAGAGGTACTCTATCTTGGGACTTCTGATCCCTGGAACTGTAAGAATATTAATTTGTGTTGTTGTAAGCCGCTGAGTTTCTAGCCACTTATTACAGCAGCAGTATACTATATGCTATATGTATACTACATGTATATTGAATGTACTACTTTTTCTTTGCCTCATGTCACCAAACAGATATGACACATCCCAACCAAAGCGTATGCTTTGAAGGCCTTACATGGTGCATGCTTCCTCCTACTATTCTGAGCACTGACTAGGATGTAACTTTGTATCTGCCCTTTGTATCTCAAAGTAGCATTCTCCATGGACCTATTCAAATACTGCCCATACTGTGAATGCTCCATAAACACCCCATGGGTCACTCATATTGTCCTCTGTGCATCTAACAGTACTAATTTCACCTGCACTTTCATAGTATTCACTACACAGCACTTTGTACCATGGCTAGACCTCTCCTTCTCTAATTCTATCCTAACCCCCAAATCATCCATCAGGCCTCCAAATGTGTGGATGATCATTTATGGACTCTGGCGCCAGAGAACAAATGGAAGCTCTAGGAGCCGCCTATGAATTTAGCACATGACTCACTCAGCACATGAAAACACAGAAAAAAGGAACCAAGTGAACGTGCCAACTGTCATGAGTCAGGACCTGCTTCCTATTCAGACAGCACAGACAGGTGAACACAGTGGGCTGACCTTGGCATTCTTGGAAAGCCGTTATACAGATATACTAACACTCGAAACACATAGTGGGCTGCATGTACAGTTAAGAGAAAAACTGGGGGGTTTCTCCTCTTTCCCATAGGCTTCTAAGAACAGACAAGAAGATACCACTGATAAAGTAGAATGGTAAGAATAACCAGTTGAATGGAATAGAAAAAAAAATAAGTCAAAGGAAGAATGCTAACAGGTTTCAACCTTTTCAAATTAGTCCTCAAGTACTGCTATGATACTCAATGACAACAATTGTCCAAGAAACTTACTTTGAGTTACCCAGAGTCTTGCATCATATGCACAACTGGTCTACCACCACACAAGTTACCTTGCCTCTACTTCAGAGGGTATTATCCTTGCCCATCTATTCCTCTCAGCAACAGGCAAGAGACATGTATTTCTGACGTCTGACAGCAGACTCAGACCCACTGCTTTAAGAAGAAAGCTAATCTTAATCCAAGCAAGCAGTATAACACAACAGCATGAAGGATTAGCTACTTAGTCTCGATGTTTAATCTGGTATCCAGTATGCCTGGCATCTTTTTGCTTTTTCCTTAATCATTTCAGCCTTTGGCCAATCTATACAAAGCTCTGTATAAGATTACCAAGAAGGGCTCACATTCCCTCTGTTTTAATTCTAGGCTTCATGCAAATCTCCATCTTCCCACACACCAGGGTTACCAAAACAAAACCAAGTCTGGATTTGAATATAGTTAAGACTATCCAATACCATTTCTGCAGTCAGGACCACAGCTGGTCACTCCTTTCTTACACCTAGCAACAGAATAACTCACCAGTAGTTTTTGATACAAATTATAACATTAATTAAGATCCAAGCGTATGCAAGATTGAATTTCCCTAAAGTATGCTTTGTCTTTAACCAACCTTCCAACATAAATGGATCTTTAATTCTGGAGAAGTTGTTGTCTGTTTATTTCTGACAAGGGCAAAGAAGTAGATTCTTTGCCAACTCCTGCCTCTCCTCTCTGCCAGTGTCCTTGAACATATAATGAACTGAATGGAATAAACATTGTGAGTCAGGTCACTATCGCATCTCCATCTGCCCCAGCCACAGAGACATCATACAGAGTTTGCTGAACAGAGCACACTTAAGCACAGAACCAGGAGCACCAGGAATCGGGTGCTGCAGAAGAAAAGCCTCCTCCTTCACACTGACAGTACGGACTCATAACTGTTTTCTTTTCTTCAGCTGTTAAACAACTCAGAATTGAAGTGTTAATGGCTTGTACATCACTCAGCAAATCTAACAACACTCAGGAGGGAGTTTTTTAATTTTAGGAATCACCAGGTTTAAAACAACAACAGCAACGCAAAGGGATCTACTTACTGTTCCCTCTTTTTGTGTGACCCAGGGTTCTCTAGTCACCATGCACTAACAGACTGAACAAGGCAGATGATTCAATCAAGTGCACCTCTGCATGGCCCATGTGATCACGATAGATCACACAACAACTGGAAGATGTCTCTACAAATTCCCACTCAGGTAGTCAATAACCTATCAGTTCAGAAAGTTTTATAAAAATACAAAATATAAAACCTGTTAAGATGAGCTGGAACTAATAAAAAAAAACATTGTGAAAATAGAAACAGTAATAAAAAATGGAAAGTATATGCTTTAGTCATTTTTTATCCTGTAAATCTAAAATTGTATAAAAATAATGTATACATTAAAAGAAACAGGAGAAAGAAGTTAGGCACTCAGAACAATATGGAAGAAAGAGCTATAGTCTTTTTCTTAACTTCATGGCCTCACCAACACGGATCTGTTATTAACCAGTTCAGCCCTGGGAGATCTAGTTTGTCTAGAGTGTGTGTCATTCAGACAATCAAATAACATTGCTGTTTTAGTCATTGATTTAAATTAATTACCCTTCAGATTGCTATATGGCTATATGATCAAATAATCACATATTTTCTCTCTAAATAAAATATGAGCAATTTTAGAACATAGCCAGCATACAGTACAATGCTTTTAACATAGTAGTGAAAATAGTATCTTGCTATTTGCAATTTAGTGTCTGGTGGTTTGAAAGAAAACGTCCACCAAAGGGAGTAGCATTATTAGGAAGTGTGGCCTTGTTGGAGTAGGTGTGGCCTTTGTTGGAGGAAGTGTGTCACTGTGGAGGGCTTTGAGGTCTCATATATGCTTAAGACATCTCTCAATGTTTTAGTACACTTCCCCCTGCCTTCTGATCAAGATGTAGCCAGCACCATGGATGCCTGCATGTTGCCATGCTCCCTGTCATGATGATAATGGACTGAACCTCTGAACTGTGGCAGCCACCTCAATTGAATGTTTTTCTTTATAAGAGTTGCTGTGGTCATGGTGTCTCTTCACAGCAATAGAAATCCTAACTAAGACAGTGTCAAAACTCCAAGTGTTCAATATTTGCTGTTCAACTGCTAAGTGATGAGAATACAATACCAACCAGTCAAAAGAGTGGTCTGAAAGCAGCACTATAAAGGGTTTTCCTCCCTCTGTATTTCATATAGGCTTAAGTGGCTGAACTCTAAGTTTTTTTTCTTTCTAACTTGGTTTCTCCACTTAAAAACAGACATTTTGCAGCAGACTATAGGGAGACAAAGGACGCCAGAATGCTGATTAATATAGTGAGTGGAAGTGGTGTAATTCCTTACTTTGGTCTCCAATTCTCAGGGTTATACAAGGTTAGTGGCCTTCTGTTAAAAAAAAAAAAAAAAAAAAAAAAAAAAAAGAATAAAAAGAAAAACTACCTATTTATTTCTATGTAAAAACTCAAAGACTAGATATGGCCAATGAAGGTGACCAATGCCAACATCTATCAACGCCGTTAGTGCTATACTGTTGGTACTTCACCTGCCCTTCTACCAATAAGTTTGCTGGCCATAATAGGAGGGAGCAGGGACTATGGATGTTTTGTTGATGTTGTTTTCCCTGGGAAATAGTTAATTACTAGAGAGATAAAAGAGGTCATGCCAACATTCTTTCCTTTATTAGTTACCAGTTTAAATTTCTGGGCATCCAATATCCTGGGTTTAGAAGATGAAATGTAGTTGCCAGGCCATTAAAGGTAGTGCCTATCTTTAATCCCAGCACTCAGGAGGCAAAGGCAGGCTGACCTCTGAATTCGAGGCCAGCCTGATCTATAGATCAAGTTCCAGGGCAGTCAGGGCTACACAGAGAGACTCTGTCTTCAAAAATAAATAAATAAACAAATTAATTAAAATGAAAATAGAAAATGAAATGTGATCTTTGACAATGCATCAAGGGTTGCAGTTCTAGGAGCTCTTATGACTTCACTATGTTCTATTTTCTTTTGACCAGTTTTAGAGGTTCAAATGTAACTTATCAATGTTTGCCATACCCTACTTTACAGCATATCTTCCTGCCTATTAGAAGCATTAGATATGCTTCTATGTCTAGCCCTTATCAACAAATAAATAGGTCAACTGGGAAAAAAGCCAAAGCCTTCTGTTGGAAAACTTTCAAGGTAGATAAAGCACTCTAGTTCTGCATTTAATTAAGTATGTTTGAGTAATATAAATAATAAACTAAGAGCAAAAGTCACCAAAGGGCTATTATATTATTAGATTTGTGGTAGAGTTGGGTCTACTGCATCCACAGCCCATCAGATTCCTTCTATTTGCACCCATCCTCATCTCTTAATCTAGCCCCACTCCTCCTTAAGTACTGCCAAAGACATACAGGCACTAGCTCTCTTTGGCTTAAAGCACTACATACTCCATTTTTTCAGCATCCCCGGCCTTCAGTCATCCAGCATCCTCTCACTGTTACCATGCTTCTCAAAACACTTGACTGCTGCCTAAATTCTTTTGTACCTAGATGTGAAAGACCAAGTTGCATGCATGAATCCCCGCTTCCAAACCACAAATGAAATTGAAATCCCTAAGAATCTGAGTCCTCACAACAAAAGTGTCTTGAAAGTGAATAGAGGCCAACCTAAAAAAAGACAGCCCGTCAATTCTAACTGGTCATTTCCACCCTTCAGTAGATAGTTATTAAGCACTGCCATGTGTACATAGATACTTTTTGCAAGAAGTTATTCTTTCTCTCCCAGTTTCAAATCGGCCTTTTGTCAACTCCTATAACAGTTTCCTTTCTCCAACTAAGATCCTTTCCCAGTGATCTGAACCTTACAAAGCTGCCCCCATTCATCTAACTCCTGTATTAGTATTTCCTAACTTGAGTTGGGCCTCAAACTCCTGTTTGATAGTAATTTTATAACTACCACTAACAATAGTTCCCCAGTCACATTCTGACAGACATTTAAGTCAAATATTGTAAAACTTTACTATTGGTAACTATGGGGGTCCAGCCCCTCGACAGTCCCCTCCCAGGGTCCAGGAAGAATCTACAACCAGTTGATAATTTAATCTTTGATGATAAGAAATGAATCTACGTACACGAAACTCCTTAGTCCATATACTTTATTATTTTGTGTCAGTTCTCTCTTTACAAGCTTCTATTCTGCTCTTGTGCCTGGCTCCTTTCTTGCCTGATTTCTCTCTACATTTATCTGCTGTCTCCTCTGAGCTCTAATTTAATTCTCTCATCTTAGTTCTGCCCCATCTAGGTTCTCATCCGTCTAGTTCCTTCCCATCTTAGCTCCTCTCTCATCTCCTTCTCTCTCATCTTGTTCTCCCTCATCTTGTTCTTCCCCATCTGGTTCTTCCTCATCTTCCATCTTGTTCCTCTAGTACTCTCTTCTAGCCCTTCAATCCAGTTCTTACCCATCTAGTTCTTCCATTCTCTTTTCTCTTCTCCATCTCTCCCTCAAGTTCTCTCTCAAATTCTTCCTCTGAATCTCCTTATACCCCTCAGTTCTTCCTCCCCTAGTTCTCCAGGGTATCCCAGTTATAAACCCAAGCAATAGCAATCCTCCCCCTCCAGCCAGGTCACCAGGCTTGAATTCCTACAGGGTCATAAAGGCAGGTAAGAATTTTCCTCAGGCAGTGACCATCGGGCTTTCTTTTACAACCCAAAAGGGGAGTGGTTAAAGGAGGAGGTAAACTGAGAGCTAATGTCGGTTAGCATATCCAAAAAAGGGAATTTGTGTGCTCAGTCTACATTCCTAGAAGTGGTTAGGTAAGAAGTTAGGAGTCTATAATGTTAGTAACAGAAAAGGAGGGTCTCAGATTGCACAAGAAATAAAGCTATCCACCTGATCTAGGGAACAGGTGTCGTTTCCACAAGGGTGTTACCTTAGTTCAGGAGATCCGTTTGGCCTTGGATGCTTGATAGGTATTTTAGATAAATACACTGTTAGGAGTTCTTGGAGGCACACATAGCATACAAGAAAATCATTTTAGGAACCAGCTAATATATATACAAAAGCTAAAATATCACCAAGACTTAAGCCATGGCTTGACCTTCCGAAAAGTCCTAGACTTTTCCAAGTAGTAGCTTTTATGATGGTAGCTGAGTTTCATTACATTTTCCTGTGGCTTGCAGCACTTTACATGTTTCAGAATCACTTGAAAAAGTTAATAGATAAGTTGTTGGACTAAAGAATATGCAATTCTTAGAAGTTCCCAGATGATACTTATCCTGCTGGTCCAAATATCATACTCTAGGAACCACTTACCGTCTCTGCGAATCTGACAAAGGAAAGCAATGAAGAAATGTACTGGACATATGCAATTCTGATGTAAATTCAAAAGGTTCATGGATGTTCACTCATAACTACTCTCCCTTCTGTATTTCATTCTAAGGAATGTTTATTGAAGATGTCTCCTGATTTGGTATCAGGAAGCACTCATTATAGCAATAATGAAACCCAGTGTAAACACCCAAGACTGAGGGAGGACTGCTTGACAGTGGAGAGTAAGTTCTGTCCAATGGGCTGTTCTCTTCAGTCTTGGGTTCTCTTTCACAGTGTGTGGTATTTTTCTATACACCTGATTTAATTCTTAGAAACAAGAAACTCATCATTTAGCATTTAAAAGGCTCTTCGGTGGCTCAAACAAAACCTTTCAGGTGAAGACATGGTCTGTTAGAAAGAACATGAATGTAAATGACAGCTTCAACTGTCAATGACAGAACAGGACTGAAATCCTGATGTCTTTCCTAAAGGATAACTACCTGGGGAGCTCATAAACAAACCACTCCTCCCTTCCAGACCAAGGCCATTTGAATCCATAATAAGAGAGAAAAAAACAGTTCTCTATTTAAAAGCAGTGGCTCTAATTTGTAATAAAGAATTTAAATGGCAAAGAGAATAAATGTTAAAATATGAAAATGACTGGAGCTCAAGCATTTGTACAATGCATTCAAGTCACACATTTTGTATTTATGAATTTTAACTCATCAGCACATCATTATTCACTTATAGGTCCTTATATGTACTCAGTAGTCATTTATTCAATTGATCTCAGTATCGACTCTGTAAAAAATAGCCATATTCTTTCCTTTTCTTCTCTACTTCCTTTACAGTTTTCAACATTCCAAAATTTACTAAAAAGTAAAAATGAATAATTAAGTTATAAAATTACTTCCTTCCCCCAAATGGCTATGAAAAAATACATGTTGTCAACACAGAAAAATATTTTTGAAGTTTCCTCCCTGTATTTCCTCAATGAGTAGTCAGAATCCATTAAATTCGTATTTAATTTATTCAGTATAACATCTCTTAGAACTTAGCAATTACAGATATAGCAGGATTATGTATGTTTTAACTTTTCCATATCTACCAGATATTCTTTTCTCAATGTATAATCCTGTCAAGCTATTGCTATTGAAGAACTTAAACTGAATGTGAGAAAGTGAATGAATGTATACAATGTCTATCAGAAATACTTCCAAATCTAGATTTCCTAAGTTTATACACTGTCTAAATATCAAGTAATTTCAACTGAGCATACCTCTTGGAGAAGACGTGGATCTACACAGTCACCATCATCATTAAACATAGATTCCCAGCTTTCCTCCACAGCAATACTTCCTTGAATGTGAGAAGTGTCTGTTGTTTTTAGCTCTCCGGATGTTTCCACAGATGAATCTCTATCAGAAAACGATAGGCCACACACTGCATTCTCTGAGTCATCTTCCTCTTTTGTTTTAAACTCTTCAGCAGTTCTTAGTTCGTGCAATGCCTCTGTTATCTCCTCAGTACTATTCAGATCACTGCCCAAGGCACTCTCCGAAAGGACTTCAGTCCCATTTGACACACTCAGTTCAGAGTCCGAACAAGTGGTACAATTACTATCAGCAATCTTCTTTATGGGTAAAGAGGAAGCACAACCTGACACACTCTCTATCAACTTTCCTGTTGACTCTGTAAAACTAGATGCAATACTCTCAGCATAAATATCTGAGCAAGCAGTTAGGCTGCTAACGTTTTCAGAGTCGTTCTCACTTTTAGCGGCATCAAGAAGGGCTACATCTGCACTCATTTCTAGATAATCTGAGAAATTACTTGTATTACAGCTACTACTCTCATCAGATTCTCTAACCGCAACTATACCCGGGCTGCCTGCAGTCACATGATCACCAAGTGCACCTGCAATGTCCTCCATATATGCCTTGCTGGTCGTGTCACATACGTTCTCAAATCCATTATCTGTGTCTATTTCACGAGCAAGGACAGCTGTATCAGACGGTTCAGACTTTACACATAACTCATCAGCAGAGCTGTCACTCTCACATTCTCTAGTCACTGTTGGATCAATAATGCCATTTGTGCTCTCTAATTTGCTAACTATAGCCATTTTAAGAGAAATGTTACCCATAGTCTCAGGAATGGAATCTACACCTTTCTGACCCAAGACAGACTCTGTAGTGTTGACTGTATCCTCACTCTCAACTTCAAAGTCTATAAAAGTTGGCTCAACATCATCACCTGGACCTCCAGGCACAGAAACTGCAGAGTTGCTCCCAGGACTGTGCTCTGACACTCTATCTGATGTTTCCACACCGGGTGGTGTAGTCGCAGGATCAGAACTTGGTGTTACAGGTATAACCACACCCTCTGGTTTCAACAGAGCGGTAACAACTTGAGGAAACTGGGAGACTAGCTCCATAACTTTGGCCTCTGTTTCAATTCTGCTTTCCAACTTTTTATTTACAAAAGTTTCTCCACTAAAATCACAAAGCCCCATGTTCTGGAATGATCTGTTTAGAACCTGAGCACCACTGACTTCTGAGTAAGACTTTGATAGAAGCACCTCCTGGTGTCCCGTCACTCCTGCAGTCGGAACTTCCAAACACTCCAGTTCCTTTGGTTCAAAAAGTCTTTGCAGAGGTATATTAGATAGAATCCCAGCACAGGGGGCTTCTTGAGATGAGGCTTCTTTGGATTCTTCACTTCCTCTCTTAGCACAAACCTTATCTTTATTCTTTTTTTGAAGACACCCGTCTTTCCTTAATTTTGATGAAGATCTCTTTCCTTCCTTACAGTCATACTCCTTTCTATGAGAACGGCCACTTAGTCTTTGAGACTCAGGGTTATTTCCAGAGATGATCTGGGGAAGACAACCTTCTTTTTGCTCTTTCACCAAAAAGGCAGGAGGCCGACAGCTTTCTTCCTTGTCACCTGCCTTGAGAAGTGCTGTACCCCTTCGAGCTTTGGGTACATAAAGTGCCATGTCAGGCCTTTTGGTTCGAACTCTGCATCTCTCTGCTTCTTGCTGCATGGCACCACTTCAATCTGAAAGAAAATGGAAGATTTAATAATAAAAACTAAGTATAATGTATTGAACCAAGAAAAATTTAAAGAATGGGTAGAGGGTCTACTAATCTATTCCATAGCAATCACCAACGTTAAAAAAAAAAGTAAAATCTGTCATAAAATACTTAATGCAATCATGCATGTAACTAAGGAAAGTAGATCCCCAAAGCCCCATGAGGTCAGACTTTATCAAAACACACCCTTTTGAGAGTCCGCCAATGCCTATTGGACTAAGAGAGCCTTTATTCAGTAATTGATGGAAGCAGATACAGAGATTCACAGCTAAGCACCAAGCCAAGCTCCAGGTGTCCAGTCCAAGAGAGTGAAGAAGGATTCTATGAGCAAGGGGCATCAAGATCATGATGGGGATATCTACAGAGACAACCAAACCAAACTAGCAGGAACTCATGAACTGTGGACCAATAGCTGTGGAGCCTCCATGGGACTGGACTATGCCCTCTGCATAGGCAAGAGGTTGTGTAGCTGGATCTGCTTAAAGGGCCCCCTGACAGTGGGATCAGGATCCATCCCTGGTACATGAGCTGGCTTTTTGGAGCCCACTGCCTATAGTGGGACACCTTGCACAGCCTTGGTGCAGGGGGAGGAATCAGTGCCTCAGTTGAGCGTATCAGGCTCTGCTGATTCCCCATGGGAGGCCTTGCCTTGGGGGAAGTGGGATTGGGGGGTGGGAGGAAAGAGGGGAGGGGGGCCTGTGGTTGGTATGTAAAATGAATAGAAAATTTCTTAATAATAATAAAAAAACCACACCCTTTCTTTGGATCTTCAAAACCACTTGCCCTACCTTTCAAGTTTTCTCCTTTTAAAAAAGTAATTTGTCTTAGCTTGAATTTAAAAACAGATTGTGTGAACAGTGATGGCTACTCTGTCCTCATAAGATAGCCATCTCCATGTTCTAAAGCATAGCCTTCTGCTATGAAGATTATTTTCAAGGAGGATCTCAAAACGCCACAACTGCCAGCATAAACACACATACACACACACACACACACACACACACACACACACACACACACACACACTCACACACACACACACACTCATGCACATACAGAGCCAAGTGTGACAGCTATATAATGAAGCAATTGATTGAGGAATTCTTCCTAGAAAATGATAATTTGAATCATGATATTGCTGAAAAAAAGAAAAAAAGGTAGGGGAAAAGAAAAAGGTACTGAATTACCCTGGTCTAAACATTACACATTTGTGCTTGTGTGTGTGTGTGTGTGTGTGTGTGTGTTTCATACCAAACTATGTAAATATACATATTCCTTTGTATCAACAAAACAAAAATACAATGTTGAAGAAAAACTTTTTTTTTTTTTAAGTTTAAGTCAACCATCCCTAAACTAAAAAACCAAAATTTCAAAACCTAAAACTTTCGGAGTGACATGTCAGAACTCAATATTGGGTTTTGGAGCTTTCAGAATTGTTCCTGGATTAGCAAATGTTCAGCCAGTAAGTCAATATACCAACATTCTAGGAATAAAAAAAACAAACGAACAAAAAACCCACAAACCCCTGAAATTTGAAACACTCCTGCTGCAAAGCCTTTCAGATAAAGGAAACCCAGCCTATAATTAGTCACTTTAGTGATCCACTCTGAGTTTTCTCTGCTTCCAGCAGTAATAAGATAGATCCAAGCAGGAAGGAGAGTGGAGCACGGGAAAACTATGATGAGCCAATCCACACTAGTAATCCCTGACGATCTCCACCATGGTTTGTCAAAGGATTTAACAGAAATTTGGGAAAGATTAAATAAACCTTTATCTAGTGCCACTAAATACAAGGAAACATGCTAGGCACATTATTCTTTTAATTTTCAAACTAGTCCTATGAAGTATGACGGTCTTAGGACAAAGAGAAAAAAGGGCTACATAACAAACCCATATATACCCTCTAATATTCCACAACATATTATTTTAGAGGAGCAATATGAAGAAAGATGGAAAGCCTGTCACTCCTGTTCACTCTGCCTTAGATTCCTAAAAAGTCATCTGATCACAATATTCTTGCATCATTGATGACACTCTTGCATGGCAGGATTTTTTGTTTGTTTGTTTGTTTAAGTCTAAAGAAATGCCATGATCAAGTATCTCCAGTGATGGTCTTATTTCTGGGTTGCTTTTGTTTTGTAAGACAACACAAAGTCTCACTAGGCTGACCTAGAACTTGGAATAGAGCCAAGGCTAACCTTGAATTTGAGATTCTCATGCTTCAGCCTCCCCAGTGAAACCTCCTTATACATTTAGCCTCTCATCTTCTACTAAAGTATTTATTAGTACTTATTTAGTTAATTTTGTCTGTGTGTGCACACACGTGTGCATGCATGTATGTACTTGTGCACACACACCATTGTGCCATGTGGTACCCTGACAGGAATCGGTTCTCTCCTTGCATCATGCGAATCCTGGAACTTGAACTCTGGTTGTCAAGCGTGGCAGCTAGCACCCTTACTTGGTGAGCCACCTAGCTGAAGCCCCTCTGCTACTTTGAACTCTTACTATCTGGTCAACACTGTTCATAGATTTTCTATTATTCTGATTGTGGAAGAATATATATATTTTAAATGTATTAATTTATTTATGTGTATATCTGTGTATACACACATGAACACCACAGTGTACTCATGGAGGTCAGAGTTGATTCTTTCCTTCCATGATGTGGATTCTGGGGACTGACCTCAGGCTGTCAGTCTTCGCAACAAGTACCTTTACCCACTGAGACATTTTGCTGGCCTATGACTTTAATAGTGAGCCGAATTTCAAAAAGGTCTAAGTTTCTAAGGTATATGCATCCTACTTGAAGGGATGTAATTAACAGTGTGTCCATTTCAATTAGTAAAGCATCTATCTGTATATACCTTGGCAAACTTCTGGGCAAAAATGGGCAGATGTGGATTAGCTGAAATAACTTGTAACTCGCTTCTATTGATTAAATAACAGAAGTAATGATAATGAATAGAAGTGATTTACAAGGAGAGGGTACTGAACAGTATGGACTTTCATCCCCACAGTCCTTTCAATTTAATATTTTATATGGCAGTCAGATACACACAATAAACAAACAGTACAAAAGAAATGTCCAACTGACACAAAACTGATGGGATTAATAAAGACAAAAAAAGATGAAATTATAATTTAGCATCATTTCTCTTGTATACTATTAGAGGGACCAGCCTTAATATTATACATCCCAGGGGCTCAGGAGAGAGAACTACGAACAGTGAGGACTATTTTCGGGAAAGAGAATCTCAGCACACAGAGCTCTTAGTCCAGTCATTTATTCTTTCAAATCTTCTTCTCCATCCTCCCATGCCCAGGGAGTCCCAGTATATATATACACACTTACAAGCAGTAATCCCTTGGCAGTGCAAAGCCAGGCTTCCAGGGTCAAACGGAGGGGTGATAAGAATCACATAGAGGGGCAGTAACTGTTAATTATCATTTGCAACCCAAAAGGGAAGTGACTAATGGGGAAATGAATTAACTAAAGGCTAAATTCAGGTAATATCTAAGAAGAGGGATCTTATGTGCTCAACTATAGTCTTAAACACATTGGTAGAAAATGTTAAGAATCTATAAGTTGCTAGGTCAATCGGAGAAAATAAAACTCCCTTCTTTTTTTCCTGTGGCTCCTATCTGTCCAAGCTATCTTTCTTCCGTTTTTCTGCAGGGTGGAGGAAAGTGTGCGCGGACGCTAGTCAACCTGTGTATAGGTAGCTGCCTCTGGTGATAGTTAAAGGGAGATCTGGAACCAGAGGTAAGATTTGGGAAAGGAGGAAATTAAGCTTAATTGGCACATCTGCCAGGCCTTCTCAAACAGGTAGTCTGGACGCTTAAGTCTGTTCTTAGAGAATACAGAGGTATCTCAGATAAGGTACTTTCCTCCATCTGGGGATGGACCTGGCTGGATGCTGCCAATGATGATAATTACAGGGAGGCTTGAACTGGGGTTCTGGCTGTGCATAGCTGTCAGCGCACAAGGTTATCTAAATATTCCTTTAGTAGAGTGGAAATGGTGCCCAATAAATGATGGAAAAGCTACAATAGCACACAAGAAACTCATAGCAGGAAACAGCTGATAATCAAAAGCCAAATATCACCAAGGCTCCTTAAACCTCAACTTGACCTCTGGAAGGCCCTTGGCTTCTTCCAGGTATTAGCTTTGTCGTAATCAGCTGAAATCCTACATTGTATATTTTTGCGGCTTGTAGCACATTTTGAGAATCTGAAGTGAAAAGCAAGATGAAGGCAACAGACAATAAACACAATCATCTGTTTTGGGATTAAAAAAAAATCTAACAGAAGATTTACTTCTGTAAAATCTACTCAAAGAAGTATCTGAAGTCTTCCATTTCAGACACAAGGTTAAAGAAAAGCCAAAATATGATGAGGAAGTTTTAAAAAGCAACATTTCACATGGAGGGGAAGGCCATCCTACGCATGATTGGGAGAACTAACTGAGGGATGCTTCCTGCCCTCTAGAGGGGTTGAAATGGAGCATCACACCTAAAGTTACACCAGAGACCAGCTGCTCTACATAAGGGACATTTTTCTTCCACAGTTCTATGTGTCTACATTTCTCCAGAATCAATTGGCAAAAATTAAAAGAAGCAACAACTTCAACTTAATGTAAGAAAAAACAAAACAAAAGCCTGTAATTTCCAATGTTATTATTGGGTAATGAGTGTCGTTTCCAGTAAAAACTATACATCTAAATGATTGGCATACACTAGAGAAAGCATTTCTATTTATAACAAAGATGGTCTAATTTTAAGTGTCTTTCATACTCTAAATCAAATCACTATCTCTAATCTGTAACTAGACTATTAGAATCCCCAAATTATATACTTTAAAATTGTATGCTACAGTGAACGGTTTCCAAAACAATCCCTTTTCCTTAATGATCATATATCATAATAATACTATTTCTTAAATCAGAATAGCATAAACTTATATTGTCTATTTCCTACCTAAGTACTAAGTTCAATTGGGCCATAACAAGCAGTATGTTGGTAAATTACCAACAAGCTCACGGTGTATTTCAGAGTGTTGGCTGTTTATATCAATGATGTCTATAGTGACTCCTTTACTCAAGGAATAATAGAAGAGTATATCTTCATTTTTTAAGCTATTCACAATATAGTAGCTAAAGACATGACATTTACATTAGTAGTATTTTCATCGTTGTAAATCTAGACAATCAATAAGTAAGTAATCAAGCCCTGATTTATGGCATCTGTCAATCTCTGTACAGTAAATATTCTTACCGTGGACAATTTCAAGCTACTAATGTGATATCACTGAACACAAATTTGGGAAAATTTGTAAGGACATATACTAGTCTTCAACTATAGAGATGTATGATACACTATAACTTCCAGAGCACGGATCGTAAGCAGTTGTTACATTTTAAAAATTCAGCATATTTAATAGTAAGCCTATGTGCCCGGATATAGGACCTGAGGAGGTGGCTCAGATGGTCAAGTACCACTTGCCATACACACGTGAGGATTTGAGTTCAACCTCAAGCACTCATAAAAGGGACGGGGGGGGGGGGGGGGGGGGGGGGGGGGTAAGCTATGCCTGGTGGGCTTGTGCCTGCAACTTCAGGGCCAAGGAAGCAGACAGAAGGATCCCAGCCAGTGTAGCATAGCCAACAAGCTCTAGGGCAAGTGAGACTTATCTAAAAAATAAAGTGGAGAGCCACTGAGGAAGACACCTGAGGTCAACCACTGCCCCCACCCCCCACAAGTCCACACTTGAACACACAAATCCTCCCATTCAGGTATTTACTCACCTAATATGATTTCTTACTTCCGCTCAGCTCTTCCCCATACAGTTTAGCTTTTTTTTTTAAAGCTTTTTTTAATGTTGAAAGAGCTCTTACTAACTTAATTGAAGAAAAGAATTAGTTATTCTACATTTTGCAGCTTATTTACTCCAGAAAGACTAGTAACATTCAATTCTGTTCAAAATTACATTTTCTAAAGGGGATAAGAAGCCAGATTCCTTTTTGATAGAGAGCAGCCAATTACTAAAATGTATCTTTGAAGCAATTCTGACCATATTATTTTCTCTGTAACTTTTGTACATTGGGACTATACTTCAGCACCTTTCCAACTGCTTCTACTGTTTTAAAGTTCTCTTGAGAAAAAAATGTTAGGAACTTTAAGTACCTCTCTGATCTATCTTCAGAAGAACATAAATAACACAAACAAATCAAGCTTTAATGTTTTCACAACAGGTCCACACTGTTTGTCCTATATCTGTTATCTGAATATACACAGCTCTTCAACCAACAACAGGATGTTAGCCCTTTAAAATACTCAATAGACAACCATGAATTGACTAAACTCAGGATTTAAAAAGGCTCAGACTGTCTAATATTTGAAAGAAATGACCCAATGGGTGTGCTAACTATTCTTTGAGAACAAATTCTTTAATGTTCTATATTACTTTGTTGGTTCATATAAATGTATCATAACTACACCATATACATTATCTCAACTTTTTATGGGGGGCATCTCAATGTTTATTTCAGGTTGGCCTTGAACTCACTAGATAGCCTAGACTGGTCTCAAATAGAAATCCTGTCTCAACCTCTCAAGTGTAGGGATCACAAATGTGCCACCATGCCTACCTGATTCAACTTTTTATAGCAAGGTTTTAACTGAAAACCTATAGGTAAGTTCTGAAAGTTAAAAACAATACAAAATATTCATATACTCTTTACCTAATTCACCACATGTGCTTTATCATTTACAATAACACATGGCCCTTCTTTCTGTCCTACTTCCTTCCCTCCCCAAGGCTGAATGCTTTGCCCCCCCCCCCCCCAACTGTTTGAGAGCATTTAGCTAAATCTGATGGTTTTAATATGACCCAGTTTTTATGAGGGCTGGCTGCAAAATGATGATTTTTCCATCAAGTAGAAGTCACTCCACATTTACCACTCAGGCCAGAGCACTTTTCTGAAAACCAAACCAAACCATGTATCTTACTTAGTTCACAACACACGCTAAGACTTCTTAAGCTAAAAACTCAATACTAAATCCCAGCAGCTGTGGTTGGACAATACAGGAAATTTCCACCTGAAAAACATTTTCTAACTTTTGCAAAATCAAGGATTATTATCTAATGTTCCATTTGTGTAAAAAAAAAAAAAAAAAAGGCATGTCTCCAAAAGTTATATGGTCCCTTCACTAGATACAACATGTGCCCTTTTTTCTGTTCCTTT
>CABHPQ010000545.1:13394-24316 GCA_902168405.1 Peromyscus aztecus | reverse complement strand
TGGTCCCTTCACTAGATACAACATGTGTCCTTTTTTCTGTTCCTTTCTGAAAAAAATCCTAGACCTAAGATGCAACAATTAATACAAACCAGATGTCTATTTCTTTCTTTCATTTTTTTAGCCATGTCAAATTCCTTTGAAAATGAGGCAAAGTACAATCAATTCATGTTAATAAACAAAGATATGAGAGTAAGAGATGAAAATATTCTTAATTGAAAATACTTCCACAATAGGTTTATTTCAAATCAATTTTCTAAAGACTAACTAAGTTCATTAACTTTGTTAAAAATTATGAAATGTTTTAGAATAAAGAAGTGTCTCAAGTAAGATACATAGCGAGTTCTGACTCTGGCATCCTCTTAAGCATTCTACAAAAAAAAAAAAGAAAGAAAGAAAGAAACCCAATGTAGTATATTTACATAAAGGGTACACTAACAGACTACAATTGTCACATAATAAAATGCCAATGCAGCTGTCTTGAATACAAGATTCAGGTGGTAGACGGAAAGTCCTACATCATATGGGACTCATTTTAAAAGATGTGGTACTTCAAAACAGTGGGAAAATAAGAACACTCCCTGGCTATTCACTTGGTTTACCTTTCTGTATATTCAAGTGAGTTCAGTCTATAGCTATCAAGGTTACTGTATAACACAGTCGGTTAAAATTTTTTATTTACAGATGGGTTTAGTGCTCCTTGAAAATTTGATAGACCTCATCTGTAGCTGTCAGGAATAATTTTGAGTACACAAAGCCCTATTTGAGTCTCTCTTGCTGACTCTTCTTAACAAACAGATGTTTAGTGGTATTGGAATGGAGTCTAGGGCCACAAACAGAACAGATAAGTGCTCTATCACTGACTGCACAATGATCAAATGTTCAAATTTAAATTAATTTAGGGTGTTTTGGGCACGAATCACCTGTGTTGCATCCTATATTTTACTGCAGCCTTTGTTCTGAACACACAACGTGCACACTCTGCACTAAACACACCAGTACGCCACACACACTATTACATGTTATGAATGACAATATTTTGACTGTACTACAAAGTTTTCTGTTCTCATAGAAACAATGGCTTAAGCACAGAAAACAAAGATCTAACTTTCTTATTCTCATTCCTCAGCATGCATCAAATTACTGTATCTTTGTACTGTGTTAGAATGTTTTGTTCTAAAAATTACTGTTTGAGTTAACTTGATGTTATTTAAAAAAAATCACTGCATAAATTTTGACTTGATATTCAGAGTGGAATTTCCAACAATTTCTGAAAATAACCCAAAACATACTTCTGTTATTTAGTACTATGTGTTTATGTGAACTGACAATCTCAGCACTGATGTGGTGGTCTGAAGGAGAATGGCCCCTATAGGATTATAGGTTTGAATGCTTGGGCACCAGGGAGTGACTCTATTTGAAAGGATTAGCAAGTATGGCCTTGTTTGAGGAAGTGGGTGTGTGAGGGGGGAAGAGTTTGGGGTTTCAAAAACCCAAGCCAGTCCCAGTGTCTCTCTCTTCTCCTGCTGCCTGTGGATCCAGCTGTAGAACTCTCAGCTCCTTCCCCAGCATTATGTCTGCCTGCATGTCATCATGCTCCCCACCACAATAATGGACTAAACCTCTGAAACTAAGCAAGCCTCAACTAAATGGTTTCTTTCATAAGAGTTGCCTTTACCATGGTGTCTCTTCACAGCAAAAGAACACCGACTAAGACAAGTGACAATGATAAAATATTAATAAGTTCTTAAAAAACACTGTAGATACGCTATTTCCTGGAATATCAAATATTCAGCCAAGATTTAATTATTTAAAAAAATCTTTAAGATTACATTTATTTATTTATTTGTTTATTTATTTATTTATTTATTCATGTGTGGTGGAGAGCACTTGCTTGCTCCAGTGCCTATGTAGAGGTCAGAGGACAACTTGCAGGAGTTGGTTCTCTCCTTCTACACTAGGGTCCCAGGGATTGAACTCAAGTCAACAAGCTTGGATGCAGTCACCTGTACCTAATGAGCCATCTCTCTGGGCCCGCAGACTTAATTCTTTATGTGAAAATAAAAACGGCCCACACATTTGAACACTTGGTCCCTGGTGACTGATGCTGTTTGAAGAGACTATGGACCTTTAGGAAGTGCAGCCTTGCTACAGAAAGTAGATCACTGAGGCTGGTTTTGATGGTTCCAGCCTCCCCCTATTTCCAGTCTCTCTGCTTCCAGTTGAGATGTGATCTCCCAGCTTCCTGTGCCAGCCACCTGCTGCCATGTCTCCCCCACCATTATGAATGCTCCCCTAGGGAACTACAATAAACTCTTTCTTCCATAAGTCCCTTTTGGTCATGGTTTTTTAACACAGCAACAAAAAGTAACTAATACATGCATATGGCCAAAGCTACATAAAAATTCCTCAGGCAAAAAGAGTTTATAAAGTAGGAAAATTTAAAGAGTTCTGCACAAATCTATTCTATCTGAGAAATGCTAGAACAGAAGACAACAAAAAGGGTGCCATCAGACTATTACATATTGACTGTGCCAAGAATATATTGCATATCCTTTATTTTCCTTTTGTTTGGTTGATCCTGGAGATGGAGTCCAGGGTCCTGTGCATGCTAACATGTGCTCTACCAGTGAGATACACCTACACACTCCATTCTTTAATTTTGAGAACCAGCACAGCTAAAATTTACTAAATATGAGGTATAATAAGAAATGTTTCCATTTCTAAAGACTGTTCATGACAAATTTTTTTTAAATTCATAGATAATTCATAGTAATGAGGGGCTGGGAATGTAGCACAGTTGGCAGAATATTTGTCTAGCATGAATGAGCTCCTGGTTTGGATCCCCAGAACTGCAGAAACCAGGTGTGGTAGCTCAGCCTATAATACCAGCACTTGAGAGGTACAGTGCGGGGTGTGTGTGGGGGGATGTCAGTAGAAGGTCACCCTTGGTTACACTGTGAGTTGCTAGCCAGCCTGGGCTATAGGAGACTCTGTCTTTTAAAATATTTATGTTGATATAATGAAACTTTAGTGTCCACTTTTAATAGACCATCTTTTAAAAATATTTTCCAAGTACACTTCTTTCAGTTAGCAATAATTTTTCCTAAATGTCTATTTCTAAGGAGAATTATCTACACTGTTACATATGAAAGAACAGGAAATGAGAGAGAAAAGAATGATGTCAAAAGACTACTTATTTTATACTATATGCATCGCATTATTTAAATTTGTTACAACAAGCCTGCAGTACTTTGTAATTAAAAACAAAATCACCAAAATTCAAAGACCATTTTAGTAAAACAGGATAGTACAATAAGGTGGCATAAGAGAAACCAACGGCAATGAACATTCACAAACAGATCTCTACTGAACAATACTGTAGGTAAGAAAATGATGAATGGAGAAGAGAGGGAATGCTTTAACATACTTGACAGTACAAGAAAACAAGCTGCACATCAATTACTTGATGGTGGAAAGATAGCGGCAAGTGTTGCGGAATGCCGAGCAACCTCTACTGGTTGGAGAATAATCTAGGACTGCACTGACCAACAGGAGCACACGCAGCATCTGAGCAGCTGAAGTGCGCTCAGTCTGAACTGAGATGTAACCCTCTGGGGTTTCAAAGACTCAGGACATGCATGTGCACATGCACACACACAACTTAAAGTGTCTCATTATTTTTATGCCATTATATGTAGAGTGACAACTGCTTTGGATATACTAGCTTACATAAAACATTAATTTCATGTTTATTTTTATACTTTAAAAATGGTTGGTGGATTTAAAATCATTTACATGTTTCATATTATGTTATGCTTCTAATGGAACAGCACTGTCTCAAGATGTTCCCATATTGCTAACCATAAGCAAAGGTAGCCTGTTTTTCTTCTTTGTAGTGTCTACTTCAGCAACATAGTAATACACCAAATTAATTCTGTAAATTCAAAATGATTTTAAATGCAAAAATCTACTCATATTTCATAAAGCCCAAAGTAAGACAAGTTATACAACACACCCTTGAGATAAAACTGATCAACAACACATTCAGTACTGCTTACCACTTTAACATTATTCCCTAAAATAGAGGCTTTAACAAAACCTATGTTAGAAACCACAGAAGGCCCTGGATTTAGAATTGTTTCTTTGCACATTCAGAAAGCACTGCCCCTGGCTTTACAATATTTTCAAGAGTATTCTTTATTGTTTTTAGTTAACTTACCAACTGGCAAAACTAGGGATGCAAGGCCCTTCAGGTCAGCAATGTGTATCTCACTTGTAAAGAACTGGCTAAAGGTATCTGAAAAATAAAGTCAGTGTACTTACAAAATGAGAAGTCAGATACAAAATACAGCAACAGACCAAGGGGTTCTGGACTTTAAGATTATTACACACTTAAAAGTTTTCACTATCCTCACCGCAAGTAATCATTGTTTTTCCATCCTCGGTTTCATAGTCTGACTAAAGGTATTATTCAGCCGTTCAAGACACAACTGCAGAAGTCACTGCCCTTGGCATTATCACAGGTTTGGTCATAAGACTCTTCAATGGCTCTTCACTACATAGAAACTTAAAATATCCTTCATAGTATATAGTCTTATTAATTTAGCCCCATAGCCCCCAACACTTCCCATCTGCTGCTCTAGCTACTCCTAACTTCAGGCTCCATTTGCTATAAATTTGGTAGTATTAGATGTACGAGAAACAAGTCCAACTGTCTTCTACCACCTCCGTAGTTTAAAATATATTATTTTTCCTCAGTGAGATGCTTATTTATCCTCATTCCTCAACTCTTAGCTGAAAAATAATCACCTCTTTTATAAGTTCATCACTGATTCTCCTTGACAGACCAAGATCCTGTACAAAAGCTGCCAATATATGTTTTTACATGTGCCTTTATTAAAGCAATGAACATATTGTTTTATGGTTGTTTCAATATCTGCCTCTTCAATATAGGGCTGGTCATGCAATCTACTTGGCACTAAATTAGCAGATGTAAAATCATGGCAAGAGAAACCTTCCACTGAGTGGTGCTCTCCTCTATGCCACAACTGGTATTTGGGACCCATTCATGTTTTCATTCCACAAACATCTATTGAGTACTTCTTACATACTAAGTCTCATCTCATCATCTTAGGCACTAGAAACACTGTAATGAATATAAGGCCCCAAACCTCAAGAAGCAAATATTTCAATGGTGAAAATAATAAACACTGGTTTAAACATAAACCACCAATGTGTAAGTGAGAAACATTATCACATAATAAAGTAAGGATGGGTATGGATTAGTGGGCTGTGTATGGTTGTTTTAGAAGGGGAAACTATGTGGTAAAACAGGAAGGGCACTCTGAATGGTCAACGCCTTAACCCATACTGAATTGAGTCAATGTGGTACACAAATTGTGTGTGTGTGTGTGGGGGGCAGGACCAGGAAAGAGGAAGAACGAGTGTAAAAGTCGTAAGGCACATACAAGAATTAAGAGCAGAATACATGGAAACAGTAGTTAGTAAGATAGCCAAGGGCCAAAAGAAGTAGGGGTTAGAGTTATGACAGATTTTACTTTCAACGTGTTCAGAAACTACTGGAAGGCTTTAGCTGGACACTATCTGAATGACCTTTGCTAAAGATTTGTCTCCAATACTGAGTACAGAAGGGTAACGGAAGGAGGGAGACCTGCTACTACACTGTTACAAGCATGCACAGGTAAACATGGAGGAAGCCACTAGATAATGACAGACTTTGAAAAGGAGACAACAAAACATAGTGAGCTGAGCAGGGGACGTGAAGAGAGGAGTCACTGAGATGTTTAGGATGATCCGTTGTGATATTAGCTACATATATATTAAGATATGAGGGCTGAAGAAAGAAATAATCAAGAGTCTGATGTGGACATAAATTTGAGTGCCTAACCAGATGTCCTGGTACAGATAAAGAAATAATGAGAAATTAGTCTAAAGCTCCAAGGACATGGAAGAACTGATGGTGAACATTTGTGAACAATCACCACCAAGATCCAAAGCAAGGAGTGGCAAATACAGTGGAGGATAGATAAGCCCTGGGGACTCATCCCTAGAGCTGAGGACAAGGAAGTACTGCCACTAAAGGAGAGAGAGCACAGAACACAAAAAGGAGCATGAGTATCTCCGAAGGCACAGAAAATACTTTTGTGTTAAAATATTAAATGTGTTGGAATGTCAACAGGAAACCCTGAAATGTTTCTACTAAATTTGGCAAGATAAAGGTTGTTGGTAACAGTGGAACTGCTTCAGTGGTGCTGAAAAGGGAGTGCCTCACTGGAAAGGGTTAGAAAGCGCACAGAGGTAAGAATGCCCAATGGGAAGGGACACATAGAATGTAAACAGGGGTGAGATGGCTAACCCCGAAAAGGGTATAAATAGGCTTTGGGTCCTCAAACAAAACATTAGCAATGGGGAGGTTAAAAATTCTAACAATACCTGCGCTTCATGTTATTTTTGTTAGAAACAGAAATGTTATAAAGAATATAATATTCTATATTGCTCAATTATCTACCAAATGACAGTTAAAATCTCAGTATTTGTACCTAACAAAGTTTACATATTCAAAATCTTGTAAAAAATATTCTTGGCTAAAAACCCCATTTATACATTCACTATTTCTACAGAATCAGTTCACATCTCTGGAGTACTGAGTGACCAAATAGCTATTAACAGTCAACCTGCAGTTTTTATATAATGCTCAGTAATCTGATGATCAAACCAGACTTCAAACACTTTATACTTCGTCACTAAAGGCTACTAAATGAAGAATGAGGCTTCAAGTACAGGGAATGAGGATTTAACAACACTTAAAAAAATAACAACAAAACAGATGGATCCAACTTCTGTAAAAGAAGGTAAGTTAGTTTTAAGAAAAATTTAGAAATAACTAAATAAAGACTATATATGATAAACCAGTACCAACACTATACTAAATGGGGAAAAACTGAGAGCATTTCCTCTAAAGCATAGGAGAAGATAAGTGTGCCCAATCTCTTTTATTTAATATACTGCTCAGTAAGAGAAGATAAAACGGATACAAATAAGAAAGAAATCACATTAACCCTATATGCAGATAACACGATCCTATATTTAATTTTTTATACTTTCTTACTTATTTACCATATGTATGTACAAGTACACACTCATGCCATGGCACACAGGCAGAGGTCAAAGGACAACCAGAGGAATAACAACGTGGTTCTCTCCTTCCATATCTGAAAACTGAACTAAAGTTATCATCTGGGCAGCAAACACCTTTACCTGCTGAGTCATCACAGGGACCCCATGATGCTATGTTTAAACAAACAGTGGTGGTAGGGTCCTAAAGACTCCACCATTAATCTCTTAGAAACTGATAAACACTTTTAGCAAAGCAACAGGATACAAAAATCAACAGCAAAAATCAGTTTTTCTACATATCAATAATGAACTTGCTGAGAAAGAAATCTAAGAAAAAACTCTGCTAACAATAGCTTAAAAAAAAAAAAAAAACTGGAAATAAATGTAACCTAAGGGGTAAAAGATCTCCACAATGAAAACTTTAAGAGACTGTAAAAAGAAATTGAAGAAGACATTAGAAGATGGAAAGACCTCTATGTTCATGGACTGGCAAAATTAACATTATGAAAATGACTACACTGCCAAAAGTAATCCACAAGATTCAAATGCAATTTCAAGCAGAATCCCAATAATATTCTTCACAGAACTTAACAAAAAATCATAAAATTCATATGAAAGAATAAAAGACTCCAAACAGCCAATAGCAGTCCTGGAGATATGACAATATCAGACCTCAAATTGTATTACAGAGCCATAGTAACAAACAGCAAGACGGTACAGATGTAAAAACAGATATGTGGACCAATACAACAGAAGACCCATTTATAAATGCATACAGCTACAGCCATCTAGAATACATACTGGAAAAAAGCCTATTCAACAAATTGTGTTGGAAAACTCAATTTCTAGTGCCCTTTGGGTATACACCCAGGAACACATAGATGGGTCACATGGTAATTTTATTTTTAGTTTTTTGAGAAATTTTTACTCTCATATCCACAGTGGCTGCACAAGTTTATGGCCCCACCAGCAATGTATTAGGTGTTCCTCTTTCCCACATCCTCACCAGTATTTGTTAACACTGTTCTCTTGATAAAACTAGGTATCTCCCAGCACAAAAAAAAAAAAAAAAAAAGAAAAGAAAAAAAAATGGATCAAGACCTTAAATTAAGACCTTAACTATGAGAAAATACTTCAAGATACAGACAAGATAAAGACTTTCTGAAAAGGACTCCAAAAGCACCGGGAATAATTGCAGGAATTAACAAATGGGATTACAAGAAATTGAAGTTTCTGCACAGCAAAGTAAACCATTAGAGTAAAGAGACAATCTGTAGAATGGAATGGAAAAAAAAATCTTTGCCTACTACACAGCAGATATCTAGAATATATAAATATCTGAAAAAAATTAAACACCAAAAATAAAACATCCAATCAATAAAAGGGATAATGAACTGAACACAGTTCTCAAAAAAAAAAAAAGTGCAATGGTCAATAAATGCATGAGAAAGTGTTCCACATCCTTAGCCATCAGAGAAATGCAAATTAAATCTGCCCAGATACACCTCAGTTAGAGTAACTGAAACCAAAACAAAACCCACCAAACAACAAATACTGGTGAGAATGTGGGAAAAGAAGAACCCTTATACACTGCTGGGAGATGTAACTTGTGCAGCCACTAAGGAAATCACGATGGAGGTTTCTTATAAAACTAAAAAGAGAACTACCATGACCCAGGGGTACCACTATATACCACAGGAAAGTCAGCAGAGCACAGAGACCTGCACATCTATGTTTATTGTCACACTATTCACAGTAGCTAGGAAATGGAGCCAGCTTAACTGTCTAGCAAAAGATGAATGAATAACGAAAAGGTGGTACTTATACAGTAGGGAATTGTCTTCAGTCATAAAGAAAAAGAAAATTATGACATTTGCAGAAAAATAGATGGAACTAGAAATCATTATGTTAAATGAATAAGCCAGATACCATAAGACAAAATACTACATGGTTTTTCTCATATGTGGAACATATGTCTACCTGTGTAGCTGGGAGGCCATGAAACTAGAAAGGGTTTCATTAAAGAGGAAGAAGAGATATTAGAGGAGTAGAGGAAGAGTGGGTAATGAAAGCAGAAGTAAGGAATATTTAGAGGTGGAAGGGAACCAGCAGAGGATAGGGGAATGAATTAGAAAAACTTCTAACAACACATGTATAAAAATGCCATAGTGAAACCCATTACTTTGTAAGTTAACTTAGAAAATTAATTAAAAAAGAAATCCACAAGAATTCAAAGGAGAGGCCAGGTGGTGGTGGTGCACACCTTTAACCCCAGCACTTGGGAGGCAAAGGCAAGCAAATCTTTGAATTCAAGGCCATCTTGGTCTAGGGCTACACAGAGAAGCCCTGTCTTGACAAACCAAAAACAAACAAACAAAAGAAAACAAAAACAAGAAAGAGAATTCAAAAACAAGAAAAATATAACAAAGTATAACGTTAACAACAAAAAGGTGAGATCTACAATATTTTGGTAAAATATTAGTCTTATCTTCCAAAGCTCTATCTAGACTCTCCGTACACACTCTACATTTAATTTTTTAATTATTGTGTGGGCAATGTGGTGTGCAGATGCCACAATGCAAGCATAGAAGCCAGAGGACAACTTGCAGTAGTTGGTTCTCTCCTTCAAACATGTGGGGCCCGGGGACTGACTAGGTCAGCCTTAGTGACAGGTGTCCTTATCAGCTAAGCCATCTAACCAGTCCCAATCTTTAAATTGTAATAAAATGCACATAATATTTGCCTGTAGAGTATGTTACTTACACATTTTGAGTGTTGCAGGACACTGTTAACTTACGCATCTTGTTGAACATTGGAGAACAGTTTACACATTACTGATTATAGAATACTGTAACTTGCATATATTATTGAATAAATTGGAGGATACTGTTAACTTACACACATCATTGAATATTGTAGAGTATTATTACTTTACAGTGGAATATTGTAGAATTCTGTTAATTTACACATTGTTGAATGACAGACTAGCATCGCCGCAATTTTACATTCACTGAACAATTAGTCCTTGTTTGCCTCTTTCTACAGTCCTTGGCAACTAGTCTACATTTGTTTCTTTATATCTGTTTGATTTAGATACCTCATGTAAGAATAATCATGCAGTGGGATGGAGAGATGGCTCAGAGGTTAAGAGCACTGGCTGCTCTTCCAGAGGTTCCTGAGTTCAATTCCCAGGAACCACATGATGGTTCACCACTATCTATAATGAGATCTGGTGCCCTCTTCCAGTATGCAAGCATGCATACAGGCAGAATACTGTATACATAATAAATAAATCTTAAAAAAAAAAAAAGAAAAATCAGGCAGTGTGTGTCATTAGGAGAAACTCCCTCCTCTTGAAGGCTGAATTATATTCCACTATGTATCACCACATTTTCTTTGTTCATTTAGCTACCAATGAACGGTCAGGTTGCATTCACATCTGTATTTTGTGAATTATGCTGCAATGGACATAAGAATAGATATCGCTTCAAGATAGTGTTTTCAATCTTTTCTAATGGTACCAAAAAATTGAGTACTTGCTTATAAGGTAATTTTATTTTTTAGTATTCTGAAGAATTTCCATGCTATTTTCCATCACAACTGCACCATTTTACAATCTTACCAACAATGTGAAAGAGTTCCAATTTTCCCACATCATGGCCCACTTCTGTTCCCGATTTGGTTGTTTTTACAGTAGCTATCCTAATAGATGTGAGATAATATATCACTGTAGCTTTGATTTGTAGCTTAAGTTTTTCTGCCTGGCCCACGGTCAGGATAAATCT
>CABHPQ010000545.1:1413-13294 GCA_902168405.1 Peromyscus aztecus | reverse complement strand
TTTAGAATCTTTTCTCAGGTTTTAGGTGGAAATTCCTGCCCCACGTTGGGCGCCATTTGTGGCTTAAGTTTCGTCCTGACTGTGGGCCAGGCAGAAAAACTCTAGCCACATTGATTTGCATTTCCTGTTGAACATCTTTTGCACATATTTTATGGCCACTTAAGCATCTTCTTTGGAGAAATATACATTCAGGCCTGTTCCTCATATTTTAATCAGGCTATTTGTGATTGAGTTACTGGGATTCCCTATATTTCCTGGATATTAACACCTCTGACACATAGTAAGCAAATATATTCTCCCATTCTGCAGGCTGTTTTCACTCAGCTGTTTTCTCACTATGCAGAAGTTTCAAAGTTTAATAGAATTTATAAAATACTATTAATAAGACACTGCTATTTATTTTTAACCTATTTTATTTAGTTTTTTATTTAAAAATTCTTATAATTTAAACTGAATTTATCCATTAAAGTTGACTTCAACTCACTGTCAGTTAGAAAAAAATTTTTTTTTTTTTTTTTTTTTTTTTTGTGGTTTTTGAAGGCAGGGTTTCTCTGTGTAGTTTTTCGCCTTTCCTGGAACTCGCTTGGAAGACCAGGCTGGCCTCGAACTCACAGAGATCCGCCTGGCTCTGCCTCCCGAGTGCTGGGATTAAAGGCGTGCGCCACCACCGCCCGGCCATATGTAGTCTTTCTATACCTTGGAAATCCTCTCCTCCCAGTGTCAGGTATAAACACCATATATGCAAATATGAACAAGAAGGAAGCACAAGAAATGGACTTTTCTGTTCTATACTAACATAAAAAATTATAACTGAGAGCAGAAAGCCAGGACGTGTTTTAAATCTATGAACTCTGTTAATGAAGCACAGCTGATTCCACTAGTTTTCTTAAGGCATACTCCGTAAATGCACTTGCACTTTCCCACTTGAAAACACAAAATAATTCCTATATCCATTTGAAGGTTCCTATTTTACTTCTCTTCAAACCAGACTCTACAAAATATGTATCACAATTTTAATTAACACAATAAGACAATAATCTGTTAAGAGTATGTGAAAAAGTTACTTCAATGTTTCTCTTTAATGCACTGGACTTTTAACTGGACTGAGGAGAAATAAGTCAGGTAGACAATCATTTAAAATCCTTCCTCAAAGGTATAAAAGATGAGATTCACAAGCAGGAAGCAGAAGGAGACATCAAACAGCTGCATTCACACTGCCAAACTGGGCCACCTATAAGCCAACACCTATTCACTGTGAATAACCCCCACACAGGATACCTACATTACCACCTCCAGGTACATGGCTTTTGTCATTTTCTTTGCCACCTGTCATTTCTTGCTATTCTTAAGCATTTTCAGTCTCTCAATTGTTATGAAATATTCCTTAACACTGTGTGAAGATATGTCATTGTAACTGGTTTAATAAAAAGCTAAATGGCCAATAGGTAGGCAGGATTTTCGGGGAAGAGAGAACACTGAGAAAAAGATGACGGAACCACCAGCCAGATATGGAAGAAGCAGGAAAGCAGCATGGGCAGTACAGAGTAAAAGTAATAAACCCATGAGGCAGAAAGTAAATTAATAGAAATGGGTTAATTTAAGTTACAAGCACTAGTTAGAAACAAGCCTAAGCCATTGGCTGAGCATTCATAATTAATAATAAGTTTTTGTGCCAATACTGGGGAGCCAACAGTCCCAATGAAAAAGTCCAACAACAATCTACTGGGCAGTGCAAATCTCACTACCTTCAAATTACATGCAAAATTTAAAAAAAAAAAAAAAACTTTTAAATAAGGATGGGGTGCCTCCCATTACAGCAAGACATATATATGATCTTCACCTTAACTTTATTCTATAGACCTATTTTGATCACTTATCTGATTTTACTACTCACCTGATGACCTTGGTTGTTCTCACTATATATAGCATGATCTCATTTAATCCTCTTTAAAACTCCACTATTATTATTCATTTTTTAATTATTGCATTATTACTAGTCCAATTCTAAAAATCATTAAAGTGAGGCATCAAGAGATGTTATATAATACATCTAAGGCCAAAGAACCAAAATACAGTAAAAGATTAATTTGATTGTTCACACAGATGCTTTGTGGAGTTTTTAGTACTGTTCACTTTTTTTTTTGTTTGTTTTTTTGAGGCAGGTTCTTACCATGTACCCCAAATTGGCCTGGAGCCTACTATGTAGCCCAACCTGGCCTCAAACTTGCAATCCTCCTGCCTCTACTTCCCAAATGCTGGGATTATAAGTATGTGCCACTCTGCCTGGCCTTCACTTTAGTCTTCTTTGATACAAGGTCTCATGTATGGAGCCCAAGCTAGCCTCATTGTTCCCTTATTCTTCTGACTATGGGGATTACAGGTGGGTATCACCACACCCAGCTCCACTTTAATATCTGACAATGCTCTGGAAAAGAGGACTGAGAATAACGGTTTCAATTAGCTAGTGTCTAGAACATCAGAGGTCCTAACTCACTCTCTCTTTCATACCTCTAGACAACCTAACAGATAAATCTTCACAGATCCTTCAAAGCTCAAGGAATACTACCACATAGTCAATTTCAACAGACGTTGCTTGAGTGACCAAACCCAGGTGAGGCATTCTCTACTCCCTGCTGCCACACCAAACCATTAACCTGTCGGATCCCAATTAGCCCTTGAGCTGCTTGAAAGCAAAACTAAGCCATACTATTTTTTATATTCTCCATACTTAAGCAGCATTCTTAGCATATGGGTGTCATTAATAATCTGGTCAATAAATGAGTACAAAAGCAAATGTCCCTTAACAAAGCAGTAACAATTCAATGTTTCATTGAGACTGTGTGTGTATGTGCTCACCCATGTGCGTGTGTAGTCAGTAAAAAGAACACACATTCTTTAATGACAAATTCTTTGTCACTATATTATTTCTTTGACTCAATTCATTATTTTCCTAGTAAAGCATGTACATGTGTATGTGTTAATTATTTACAGAAACTAAAATCATGTGTAAAGTAATAGTGATGACAAAATTAAACCAGATGCACATTTAAGCCCTCACCCATCAGGGTTCATTCTTGAAAAACACAATCTCATACCATTATCAATAATAAAGTGTTACTCTGTATTTTTAAAGCACTACCCACTTTTGCATAGAAGTATTGCATACTCACTGCAATGAAATAAAATAGCATTAAGGCTATGACCGTTTCTGAGTTTGCCATAGGTGTGCATCCCAGGTAACTGCAGCATGGAAAGGGAGAATGACAAACGCACATGCGTACACACAGTAAGTAAATAAATACATGCCAAGAACCCAAGACTGCTGCCTCCAGGAAACTGCATGCACATGACAATGTAATTTCAATTTGTAATGCACCGAGGAAGTGACCAAATGAAGCACTGGGCTGAGTGCTCATCCATACCATCTCACTGAACCATCACACAGCTCCTTCACAAATGTGCACCTTCAGGAGTACTTTACAAAAGAAGAGGTCACATCTCTCACAAGTTTAAAAGTCAGAACTGACACCCTCTCAGCTCTAATATCCAGTTTTGTAATTGCTTGTCCGCTATGCAACCCCAGCTCTTGGGCCACCTAACTTTTAACAATGGACAGTTGAATATTTGTTTTAAATCCCATCATTTTGAGACTGTCCAGCTTTACAACCCCTGCATAAACCTTCCTACCTCAGCCACTGCTATCTGACTCATGAGGACCACTGATAGTAGAAGCTAGAAAGAATGTTCTCATTTGTAAACAAAAAACTGAAAGGTGGCTAATGTATCAATCAATTTTCCAGAATTCTGAAGCGTGACCTTCGCTGGTTTCAAGAAAATTTGTGATTCTACACATCACAAAGCAATTAATCCAAAGACGAAAGACAAACAAATGCCTCAAGTCTAAAGAAAGGCTCTTCAAAGGACAAGCAGGACAAGAGATACACGCTGGACACTAGAGAAGCCAGCAAAAACTCAGCCACAGATCAAATATGGATTACCATAAGTTCAATACAGAACTCTTAGTAGCCATGGAAACAAAGGAAACTCTTACATACAATATCTTCTCCATAGGCCTCAATGGAGATACAAAGAGAAGGACTACAGGCAAAGAGAGGCATTTGGGAGGAGGGAACAGTAGGGCCCGTGGAGAAGTACCAAGGCTCCCTATGTCCCCTTCAAGAAAGGCCTAAGTGTCTGGAAAAAAAAGAGCAAGAGCTACTGCCCTCCAGGCACAGGCACAGATCCTCTGTAGCTAGGTAAAAGAAAACAAACCTCTACCTCTGAAGACCAAGGGCAGAATCACTGAAAAGTCTCATGCCTGAGACCCAGAGGAAAACTGAGGTGCTCATGAAAAAGCTGAGATTAAACCACATCTCAGGAAATACCCCACATGGCTACAAATCCTCAAGGAAGCAACTACTTAGGAGAAGAGCTAGCAGATGAAGAAATGCCCTCTATGAAACACAAGTTAAAAGGGCAAACCTAAAGTTGAATGTAGACCACACATTAAGAAAACCCTCTAGTAGGACTGGAGAAATAGCTCAGGAGAATGCTAGTCTAGTGTGTGTACAGCCCTAGGTTCAACATCCAACCTCTCAACCTCTCAACTCCCCGCCTCCTCTCTCTCAGTGATTCACTATAGCCTACAAGATATAAATCAAGCTTACCTAGCACTAAAGTTCCTCTGACTTGGTATCAATCTACTATTTTAATTATGATGCTACCACTCTCAGATACGAATCCTCCATTCTAAGCAGGATGACATCATAGGCCTGCTCCTTCTAACTTCTGAAATGCTTTCTTTGAACTATATCAGATTAAAAAGCACCAGTCACTATTCATCCAAAAGATGTATTCACAAATTAAACTTTATCCTATAACTCTGTAAAGGCAACTGATTCACACTTCTGTGAATTCATATGCACTCATCATTTACGGCACTCATGTTATTATTTATAGGATATTCTTATTTAAATGTTGCTTTTATGGCCAAGCATGATGTTGTATACGTAAGGGTCCAGGTAGCCTGCACAGATGACTGCCTGAGCCCAGGAATTAGGTGCTACCATAAACAACAGATATTTCCATCTCTTTTTTAAAACAACAGAGGAGGGGTTACATTTATGCATTTGTGAATGTTATCTTATACCCAAGAATCCTGGGCTGGAGAGATGGCTCAGCAGTTAAGAAAGACCATGTATTGTTCTGCAGAGGACCTAGCACCCATATCAGACAGATCACAACTGTCTATAGTCCAGCTGTAGGGGATCTGAAACCCCTTGACACAACATACACATACGTATTTTTAAAAAAGCAAGCAAGCAAGCAAGCAAGCTGTAACTCTCTTGAAGGTAGATATTGTCCCTAACATGTTCCTTGTAAATCTGTGAACACAGAACTAAATAAACACTCAGAGAAAAAGAAAGAATGTACAAGTTAACTTTAAATTACTTTAACAACTTCCTGGAAAAGTTTGCTTTTATATTTTTAGAAAATGAGACGAGGAGCATTAGACTGTGCTCTGTGAAATCTGCAGCTGTATTACACTCATCTTCCACAGCTGAAAATAGGGCCTAGCACATGGAATACACTAAAGTATTTCAGTACTTAACTAATTTCCTTTTCTATAGCTATAAGGTAAGAAGTGGAACCCTGGAGTTCTACTCCAGTCAAATTGTATTGTACCTAAAATAACTCCTACAGTATATTTATTTGTTCATATATTGTTTCTGAATAAACCACAAGCATCAGAAATGCAAAAGCTAGGCTGTTTTTTCAATTTATGTGTTTGTGTATGTGTACACGCACGATGTGTTGTATAGGCACACATGCAACAGTGTACATGTAGAGGTCAGAGAACAACCCTGTGAAATCACTTCTCTCCCTCCTCCTTTATGTGGTTCTAGGGATTGAACTCTGGCCACCACACTTGAGTGACAACTGCACTTACCTGCTAAGCCATCTAATCAGCCAGCCCACTTTGCCCTCTTCCCTATGTATGTACGTATGTATGTATGTATGTATGTATGTATGCATGCATGCACGCAGATACATACATAGTAGGCAGCCAATGCTCCCTCAAAATTTTAAGGTAACATAAGAGCAGCTCACATACACTTACCTTCCCCATGTAAAAACATGTTCTTCCTACCAATAAGATTTATTTTTCATCATCTTTGGCACAAATTCTAAAATGCTATCTGCCAGGTCTTATGCCCAATAAATATGCATCCACAAGCCATTATGGAGATAGATAACTTATGGGGAGGGGGCACTCTTTGGTCAGGTCCCAGTGCTGGCCTGTGGTTAGGGGGAAAGGAGTGGGGGGAGGGGTGTGGTCCTGTGATTAATCACTGCCCACTCTGCTTAGGGGTATTTATCACAGCCCACTGTCAGGTAAATCACTGGAAAAACACCTCTTCAGTAATTAATGTGAAGTGACGGATGGACAGCCCCTGGGCCCATTAATCAGGAGCATCAGCAGCCTACTGAGATTATGAATGTCAGGATGCATAAACTGCCGGTGGATCAATAAGCCCAGGAATTCATCCAAGGCTCTCATTTCCGAGGCATCTCCGGTACATTAGGTCCCCTCAACCCCTCCCTCAATCTGAAGCGAGAACCATGAGAACCAAGGCTTCAGAACAAAGAACAGGAGCTGAGGCCTCAAGTGACCACTGCAATAATATGGTCAAGGAAGATGGCTATGACTAGGAAAGACAGCAGGATGGGCAACAAGCTCTTTCAGAAGGTGTGGTACACTGGAAACAGAGTAACTAGGAAGACACAGTTGATTTCACTTATCAGAACCTCATTATCCATTTAGGTATCATCCTGTTTCTTGCTTATAATTGGTTACCCATTTCCCTGTCCATATTTTCTCCCTTTCATATAAGAACCACTAATGTAGGGAGAAATAAAAATGAAAATTCAATTTTCACTACTTAAGAATTTGGGTAAATTTTTAATTTAGTAAGAAAAAGGAACTTGTATGAAATTAAATAATTAAATTATTTAAATTTAATTTAATCTCATCACTCATTATTATGATGAATATGGAAAAAGTACCCATAGCGCTGAGCAAAAATATTCTCCATGAAAGACATTTGTTTAACCTTCAAAATTGTCTGGAGCTCAAAGAGAATGACTGTGTCATAATCCCAAGTTTAGCCAAATTTTGTATGGGAAGGAAGGCTGGCCTAGGGCCTCATACTGAATACTGTACGCTGGCAGTGACGGGAAGGAGACTACCCTTATTGCCACATCCCGCCAAACCCCAGGGCTGTGGTTTGTGGTCAGACTCAGGCCAGAGCTACAATTGTTGGTTAGAAAGTGTCTTAGAGTTACGGCTGCCTGTTCCGCTAAATCTCATTTCATCCTACTGATGGATGGATGGACAGATGGCTGCTTGGTGAAAGCAGCATTATCAGCCAGCTTCTATGGAGCCTCTGAATGATGGATAGCCCTCTCTCTACTTTCTCCAAACCACCATCGATCCAAGCCATATTTCAGCGGTCAGAAGCCCAGTAATATTAAGACACACAATCAGGTTAAGTTACTTGCAGTATAAACCTCTAAAACAGAAATCTTAACACCTCTGCTTTGCTGTCATGAACTAGGCTAAAAATGCTATAGTTTGATTCTTTCTAGCTGCTAACACAATGAATTCCAACAGCTCAAAGCCCAAAGGGAACAGCTGGGCTCTATTCCTAGCAGTACTTGAAAAGCTGACTTGCCTGCCAAATTTTTTACTAGCCAGTTCATTTCTGGGAAATGAACTCTGCAGCAGTGGTGAGCAGATCTGTGAGTATGTGTATCCAGTGAAGTGTGAAGCTATTAGAACCATCAAACCACCTAGAGTTTGTCAGCGATACCATCAATAACCCCAAATGTGTGGAGTCTTGGATCTACCAAGTACACCAACACCAAGAATGCTCATTAAAGCAAGGCCAGATTTAAAATCCTGTCTTATACAGAATCCAAAAACGTTGTATGGCTCTAGCCTGCTTGACCAGCCTCTATTCTCTTATTTGCATATCAAACTGTTAGATCCTAATCCTTGCTTGCACATTTCTGTATCCATTTGTTCTGTTGCCTTCTAAACACCATATGATTGACTATTTCTATTGACTATTTTCATATGATTGACACCACGTCTGCCTTTGTTTCTTCCATCTTACCCTTGGCTCTCCAGCAACATAAGAGTCATACAACTGGATTCTGTATCAAAATTATTTCACTTTTATGGCTAGAAAAAATAGAATGTGACATCAGCTTTGTGATACAGAATCCTGGAACTCACAAATCTTTTTCTATGTTTATTCATTCCCAAATAACCTCTAAATGATTCATCATCAACTGCACCCCGCCCCCGCCACCCCCAATCAAGATGACCTGCTCCTAGTCTTTCAACTGGTGACTGAACTATTGCCACTTTGAACCTATGCTCAGATAGTTTATTTATCTTTTTGTGGGGTAAGAAGATGTCTCACTGGAGTGGCAACTGTCTGTCTGTAGCACTTATGTCTTAATAATCACCAACAGCTGTTTTTATCAAAACAATGTACTATATTTAAAATATGTACCTTTGCTATAGTGTTCTATTTAAGAACAGTATTGCTTTTCACATAAATATTAAAGAATTTCTACAGTATCTCTCACTACTAAAAAAGGATCAAATAGGTTAAAAGTAAGCATCCTAATATTTCAAATAAAGATACTATAGATCCAAGGATTCTGTTCTGCTCTGTTTTGTTTTTGAGACAGGGTCTCATTATGTAGCCCTGGCTGGCCTGGAACTCACTATATAGATTAGGCTAGTCTCGAACTCAGAGATCCACCTGTCTCTGTCTGTCTCATGAGCGCTGGGATTAAAGGCATAACCACCATGCTCAGCTCAGATCCAAGGTTTTAGTGTCCATGGCTACATAAGTATTAAATAGCAATACACAACTGGGACCTAGTTACAAATGCCATGCTCCATCCACTATACTTCTCACAAGACAGTTCATTTTCATCCCTGGAGTTTCAACAAGAGGGAAACTGTTGAGTACTGTTTGTGTATGCCTGTGTTTGAACAAGGGAAGTGATCAC
The DNA here is from genome assembly GCA_902168405.1 of Peromyscus aztecus. Classification (NCBI taxonomy): domain Eukaryota; kingdom Metazoa; phylum Chordata; class Mammalia; order Rodentia; family Cricetidae; genus Peromyscus; species Peromyscus aztecus. The sequence goes on along the minus strand of CABHPQ010000545.1, from coordinate 4,201 downwards.
AAAGGCCCAAACCTGGTGACTCATTACTACTGTGCTTCCCATCTAAGATGCACACTGGTCATCTGAGAGTCATTAACTATCTTACAGAATAAAATTAGATAAAGCCCTGACAACCTCCACTCTCTTTATTTGTCCCAGTTCTACCGAGAACATTGAAAAGAAGAAACAGGAATCAGAGAGCAAGAGGCACTACAACTCACCCTAAATGGACAAGGATATGGGTGAAATGTGCCCCTTTCATTTCCATGAATGACACATATTCTGGTCAGAAACAGCATGAGATGACTGACTGGACTTCCCCCTCTGGTGGCCAGAATATGTCACTACTGCATCTACAGAGTTTCCAACCCACCTCCCCAGCACAGGACACCACTACAAAGAACAAATACGTGAAGGACAGGTGGGAAAGATAGAAAAGTAGAGTGGTGCACTCTACTGAGGGAGGCAGAACCAGATGGTGCTGACCAGTGCTGACTCTGGGCCAAGCCCTCTTCTTGGCATTGGGGAACATGGCAGATAGTTTCCTGCTCTCATGAGCTTGGAGTTGGCTGGAGAAGAAAACTTCAGAGAGACAATAACGATAAGTAGGATTGACTCAGTGCCAAAAAAGAGGCCTGGTACCTTATAGAGAAGCTGTGTGGAGACCAACTGAAGTTCAGATTCGGCTTCCAGCTCTTCGTAGTTTGGGGCTGAAAGGTAAGAGCCACCACAGAGGTCCCCCACCCACAGCCATATAGTTTGGGCGCCACTGCAATTAGCAAGTACATGGTGGGGAGATGAGGAACTGCCCGATGTGAGTAGCCTGCCCAGCCACCTAGGCCAGAGAGATGTCCCAGCCCATGCTGTTGCTGAGCGTCATGTCTGGGTCCATGGTCCTGCAGCAGAAGGGCTCTGGGTCAATGTCCATGAACCAAAAGCCATGCAGACACCTCTGGTCTGGGCTGCCACTTAGGCCATGCTCATGCCTGAGGGCTATGAAGAGCTGGCCACACCTCTCATGGCTGCAGCACTTGGGAGAAATGGCCCCACACCTCGCCTGGACAGCACAGTAGAGCTGGCCCTGGTGGTGGGGGCGGAGGTGAGCCAACCAAGGGTGGGAGCTCAGGAGAGTTGGTCCCACCCTCACGGGCCTTACAGTGGCGTGGGCGAGGGAGAGATGCCCTCCCCTGTGGTAGGCAGGAGAATTGGTCCTGAGAGCTGAAGAGATGGCCCCATCCCTCCCTGGCTACAGCCTGGATAGTGCAGAACACCAGAGCTAGCCCTGGTGGTGTGGGCATGGAAGAGGTGGTCCCCACGGCAGGAGAGCTGGCTCCACCCCTTGCCAGGGCAGTGCTAGAGAGCTGGCTCTGGTGGTGTGCCTGTGGGAGAGCTGGCCCTACTCCTCACCTGGGCAAAGCAGGAGAGATGACCTTGGTGACACAGGAGAGCAGTTGGGCTGACCAACTCAACTACCACCCAGGCCTAGATCCAGGGCTTTGAGTTGGCCCATCCCAACATCCACCTCATCTAAGACCTGCTGGAACAATGTGAAGGGGCTGGTCCTGCAGAACCAAAGCTGCAGGATCTCCATGACATGGAGCAACAACAGGATATCTGAGAGGAGCCCCAGTGAGGATCCAGTACTGACAGTATAGCAGAAGCAGAGGCCTCGAACCCAGCCAATGACCATTACAATGGGTATTTGCAAGCAAAGCTGTTCCTGCAAAAGGGTAGACTGGGTGACACACATGACACACCGCAGCTTCCACAGTGAATTCTTTTTCATTTTTATTCTTTATTTTTTATTAGTTTTACTTTTTGTTTTCTTTTGTGGGGAAGGTTGCAAGGGCAGAGGGCAGATATGGAGAGACAGGGAGATGAGTGGGATTGGGGTACTTGATATGAAATTCACAAAGAATCAATAAAAAGTTTTTAAAAATTCAGGTTGTATAACTTCTTCATTTTAAAGATGAGAAAACTAGTTGGAGAGTTATCTCAGACTCACAACTATTTGAGTGGAAAGCCAGACCAAAATCCATATCACCTACCAAGTAAACTAATAATTTTATCACCCACTTTTCCACCAAGTGTATGCTCAAGATACTCACTCAGTGAAGTTTAATCAGGAAGTTAATTGTGCTGCAAAAATAATCACATAATGCACATCAAATCCAAATATATTATCTACGCTAATGCTCATCTCCATTAGTGTAAATGGCCAGGACAGCTTTCCTATCTGATTCCCACAAAAATGAGCCTCATACTTTAGACAAGAACTCCATAACTGTTCTCCCAAGGAGAAAAAAAATTATTTTAAGAATTTCAAAAAAGGGCACATCATTCAGAAAAAAATCTGGTGTTAAATTAGTAAACAATGGCAATTCTTTGAACCATATAATCCATAAGTTCATAGAAAGGTTGTTTTATATGCATTAACCAAATATATTTTAAAATAATCAATTTTTTAAACTCATTTGTACAGCTATCTTAAACCAATATGAAGATCCTGATCTTTCATTTTTCCAATTTGGTTTAGAAGGTATTTAGTCAATGCCTAAGAAAATGATGACTTATTTCTTTATTAATCTGCTGCTGTGAACCATATCTAATTATGTCTTCTGTTTCATTAAGGTCTAGGCCCTCCAAACAAAAGGGAAGCAGTGGTGGAGTAGCATCGATAGAAGTAACAGAGGACGGGAAAGAAAAGGAACTGTCAGCTAATAAGTGTGTCACATTAAGTGCCACAGAGACTGCATTAAATAGTGTGTGTGTGTGTGTGTGTGTGTGTGTGTGTGTGTGTGTGTGTGTG
>CABHPQ010000544.1:70423-82815 GCA_902168405.1 Peromyscus aztecus | reverse complement strand
ATGGCATATGATGATCCCCTTCCTCTCCCAAATCATAGGAACAGGTCTCCCTGTTAGAGTATTTCTTTCTATGATCCTGTTAAAAAGCTAACAAGAGGAGTCAAAGCCACAAGGCAAATGAGATTTTAACAAAGCGAGGATCTTTGGAGGATGCTGGTCAATTGTGGGTTCACGTGTGTGATAGCCAAGACCATGCCTCAGTTCCCGAGTTTCTGATGTAGTGGGAACAACCGTACTGCAGCTTCAAGGAGGTTTAGGTACAAAGGGGCGTCTGACTGTAGCTACAAAAGTAAGCTGCTGTTTGCCATGTTACCTCATACCTAGTTCCCTGCCTGTTTGATGTCGCCTTCATCTGAGTAATGTGCTCACCTCTGTGATCAAGTGTTGCACGAATCCTAAATGGTCTTATAATAAAAACCCGGAGCCGGATATTGGGGTAAACGCTAAAAGATCAGAGGAAACAAGCCACAACCACTTCTCACCTCACCCACTCCTCAGCCGAAAAGGGAAGATCTTGTCTCCATGAATCCTTAGACTGAATGCTCCTGAGTCCTCAGCCGAAAAAGGACACTGAACTCCTGTCTCCTCCTGCCTTATATTCCTTTCTCTGCCCAGCCATATCACTTCCCATCTCAACCTTCCTCATGGTGGGATTAAAGGTGTGTAATTCCCAAGTACTGGGGTTAAAGGTGTGTGCCACCACTGCCTGGCCTGTGTTTAATCTAGTGGCTGCCTCTGTCCTCTGATCTTCAGGTAGATTTTATTTATTAGAGTACAAACAAAATATCACCACAATCAAGAGCATGCCTCTTGTGATTGACAGTCCCAGTAATGCCCCCAGGAACTGGGGCAAGCAGAAGAGAAGGAGAAGCAACTTCTCCAGTGGAAAAACAAGTGGTCTAAACTTTTAGTTAAGGGGCCCAGATTCACAACTTGTGCTTATCTCTGCTCCTTTCCAATATCCCACTAAGATGAAGGAATAAATCAGCTTAAAAAGTATGAAATTGGAAAAAGGAGTATTAACAGGTGAGAAAGCATGCATGGTTTTGGAAAGCTGAAAACAAATGAAGGAACAGAAACCTGGGAGGCTCCTAATTGAAGGGGGTACCAAGTGCTGAACACACTGAGTAGGAAAGATCCGTATCGATCCAGAGCCACAGGAAGAAAGAAGATATTTAAGAAGAGTAAGCACAGGTCACATTAAAAGGATTGGAAGCTGAGTGTGGCATTGGATGTGACTTATTCAGAGGTTTTGTTAATTAGTGGACCCCCCTTCAAAATGACAAGGTAGGGTATGTGTAACTCTCATGGTTTCCCCACACACACAGAGTACAGAACAATGTCATGTTTATCTAAGTAGAATACACTTCACACCTTTCACTAAAGAGTGAGCCCCACTAAAATGAGGAGTAAAATCAAGTATGGTAGTGCATGCCTGTCCTCCAGCACTCAGGAAGCTGAGGCAGAAGGAGTTGGAGTTCAAGGTCAACCTAAGCTACATAGCAAGACCCTGTTTAAGAAAAGAAAAAGTGAAGTAAGGCTAGAAAGAAGAAAACATAAAATCTGAAGGGAAGCAGAGCAAGCCTTAAAGAGCAAGTAAAGGTGTTCCAGGAAGCTTGCTGTGTGGCTCATATTGGAGTAAGATGTCTGAGAGACTACCACTGGATATCTTCAATGGGGAAAAAAGCCATTCATTAGGACAGATGAGTAAGGGAGCCTTTTGGTTTGGAGTAGAGTGAGTGGAAAGATTCATGGGTAGCAAATTCTGTAAGTGACAACACTTAAGAGAAAAACTGCCTAAAAATGGGAAGTGTACCATAGCATATAGTTTTAATAGATGTTGATTTGATTAAAAATTGAGATGTATAATAGTAGATGGATAGAAAGAAAAGTATACCTTTCAGTTGCTGTGACAAAGCACCATGACCAATGGAACTTTTAAAAGAAAGCATTTAATTTGGGACTCAAGTATCCAGAGAGTGGTATAGTCTATGACAATCATATTGCAGAACATGGCAACAGGCAGGCAAGCATGGCATTAGAGCTGAGAGCTTACATCTGATCCACAAGCATGAGGCAGATAAAGAGAGAGAGAGAGAGCTAACTGGGAATGGCATGGACTTTTGAAACCTCAAAAACCACCCTCAGTGACACACCTCCTCCAACAAGGCCACACCTCCTAATCCTTCCCAAACAGTTCCACCAACTGAGGACCAAGCATTCCAACACATGAGCCTAAGAGGGCCATGCTCATTCAAACTACCACAGGTGGTATAAGAGAGATGGATTCTAAGTCTTATGTCATGGCACATACCTTTAATCCCAGCATTCTGGAGGCAGAGGCAGGTGGATCTTTGTGACTTCTAGGCAAGCCTGGTCTACATAGTGAGATCCAGGCTACCAGGGATACAAAGTGAGACCTTGTTGAGAAAGTGGGTAGGGACTGATTTTGATTCTGGAGGTCAGTAAGATAGCTCATCATGTAAAGGCACTTGTAGCTTGATGACCTAAGTTGGATCCCAGAACTCATGTGATGGAAGGAAATAAATGACTCCTTCAGTTTCTCTTCTGTTTGCCACATGTGTACATGCACGTGCGCGCACGCACGCACGCACGCACACGCACACACACACACACACACACAAATTTAAAAATAATAAAAAAAAGAGATTGGGTCTATTCTGTTATAACCAGATGTCTCAAATTAATAACATGAGAAAATAGGAATATAGGTTTCCATTTAGAAATATGAATTTGAAAAATAGAAGAATCTGTTTTTCAAAAAAAAATCAATAAGTCCTTTTAGGCCAAGGACTTATTTCTCATTTTAAGCTTATTGATAACTTTTAATTTTTAAACTAGTTCCGTATATTCTTGCTTTTTATTTCACAAGTATTTTTAAAACAGCAAAATCGAACATCAAAGTGATTAGCCAAATCCCATCTTTCACAGTTGTTTCACTCACCTTCACTTGATAGCAAATCTCTGAGAATAAGCCATCTTGACAGACCCTTTTGATTTACATCTATGCAGGCATGATTGAAAATACTCAAGGACAAATGCTTTCGTTGGTTCTGGCACTGTCACCTAATCCACTGTGGATGTCTGAAACCTCACTCCGCGTCCTCTGATGCTCTACTGTGTGGCTCAGAGCAGATTTGTACAAGTACTGGCTCTATGAGCAACACACCTGCACCGGGACACTTCACAGAGAAGAGGGTCCTGAGAAATTGCCTTCTTGAAATCTTGTGGATTTTTAACCACGTAAATCCTGAGTTTAAGAAATTGTCCAAATAAGCCCCCAATAGACCAGGAACTTAGCTCAGAATGTACTCCAAATCCTGCAGACAGAAAGAACTGTAAATCCTTTAGGTTTTATTAGAGAGCCTAAAGAGAGGGGATGTGTTTAAATCTGTGAATTACCCAGCAGAATTAGATCAGCTTGGGAAATTCTCGCCACAGTGCTGCTCCCAGGGGAACTCATCCATGCTGCCAATACTACATCCCTAGGAAGACACAGCAACTGGTCTTTCTTTTCCACCATTGTCTCCTGCAGCCTGAGCCCCCAGAAGCCTCTGAAAATGCACAGTATCTGAAAAAAGTGAAGTCATCAGCCAACGCAAGTTTTGTACCATATCTCTGAAGCTCACCATATCTCTGAGAATGCTGGGCCCACAGGGACTGCTAACACAGTACAGTGGGGCAATGGCCAGTGCACCACTTGGTCACCTCTGTCTCCGCATCCCCATCAGGATGTCTCATAGTGTGTTCTTTGGTCCTCTATGGGTCCTCCAAAAACAGACCAAGACTGCCAATCTGTGGAAGAACTTGTCAGCCAAATAACCAATCACTTGCTGTACCTTTTATGGTATGTCACCCCTCCCCTTTAAAACTAGGAAGACAAAATGCTTAGTTCCTCCCCTGACATGTCTTTATCAAGAGTATCCACAGTTCAGAAGCATGAACCTCTGCTTCTCAAGGGTTCAGTGACTCATCATTTCTACCCTTTCCCCCTAGAACAGACAAACAGATCTTTCTGTTAAATTCACACACACACACACACACACACACACACACACACACACACACACACATTTACTTTATCTACTCAACAGTGTGTTCTCACTAAGTCCTCAGCATAACGTCTAGCTGTAACAGAGAATCTGAAGTGTTTACAGGGGTCAGTGGCTGACTGGTGAGAAAAGTCAACTGACGTGTGGAATTTTTGTCTGGTGGTTTTGCTTCTTCATCTCTATCTCAATTGTTTTTGGTGACTTTTCACAAAAAATATTATTTTATAAACAGAAAGTAACTTGGAGACATTTTAAAAATATTAAAAGGAAGAAGAAAGGAGGAGGTAGAAGATGATAAAGTTAGTCATACTCCACTAAGGATGGGAGAATGTTTTTCATAAACAGGGAATGTGTTACCTAATTTGGGAGGGGAGTTCTCACTCATGAAAGAACTGCTATTTGCATTAAGATTCAAGAAAGCAAACAACTTAAAATTAGGTACACTGGGAAAAGAGAGGAGTTATTCCAAGCAAAAGAGCAAATGCAAATTTCCCAAGGAGGTATGATAAAGCTTGTGCAAGTATGAAATAGAAAAGCTAACTGTGGTTGGAGACTCGAGAAGGGAAGACACAGTGTAAAACCCCAGATCTAGTAGGGACCCAGTCATGTGGGCCTTATTGTCTAGAGCAAGTAGTTAGAATGGGAGAAGCTGGGTGAATTCTGACGCCCAGAGACCACATAGATGGCATGTGGATGTGGAAGCCCACCTGTGACTCCAGCCTTAGGAGGCAAAGACAGGAGATCCCCAGAGCAAGCTGGCTAGTAAGACAGCCCTATCTGAGAACTCCGAGCTTGAGAGATCCTGCCTCAGTGAATAAGGTGAAAAAATGATTTAGGATGGTTCCTGACACCAACCTCTGGCACATGAACACACAAGCAACACAAACTTCCACACCTGCAAATGCGTATTCACACACACACATACACACACACACACACACACACACACACACACACACACGCACACACGCACACACGCACACACGCACACACGCACACACTCACACACCACGGAAATTTTTAAAAAAACTACTCTGGGATGTGGGATGCCAAAGCCACCCACCTTCCCCCACAAAAAAGACAAGACAGCTTTGGCTGCTGTGTGGATTAGGGTGCAGCTCAGTGAGACAGAATGCATATTTGCACTAGACACCAGTGGGACCCAGGAGAAGTGACTGTGTTTGTATAGATCTTGAAGCTAGATCTGCTAGCTCTTGGAAAAGGGTAAGTTGTGGGGAGCCAGGGAGAGTGAGCAATCAAAGTGTGCCTGTAGCCTGAGATGGGAAACCTTCAGAAGTTGCCAGGTGCCTAGTGAATCTGACCATTAGGACATTGGATAGACACATCTAGAGCTGAGAAGATTGAGGTACAGAGAGAATTACCTCTGATTATTAGGCATATTATGAAATCGCCTACTGAGAGACTGTAGAAAGACAGAAGACCTGTGGACAAGACCTGGTCATTCAGCTTTAAAAATCAAGTACAGAAGAGGCTGGACCAGCCTGGTTAACCTGATCCTACTCAAGGGCTTTCATACAAGGCATGCTGGCTAGTTTATGTCAACTTGGCACAAGCTAGAGCCATCACAGAGAAGGAGCCTCTATTGAGGAAATGCCTCCATCAGATCCAGCTGTAAGACATTTTCTTAATTAGTGATCAGTGGGGGAGGATCCAGTCATTGTGGATGGTGCCATCCCTGGGCTGGTGGTCGTGGGTTCTATAAGAAAGCGGGCTGAGCAAGCCATGGGGAGCAAGCCAGTAAGCAGCACCTCTCCATGGTCTCTGCATCATCTCCTGCCTCCAGGTTCCTGTCCTGTGTGAATCCCTGCCCTCACTGCTTTTGACGATGAATCGTTATATAGAACTGTGAGTAAAATAAACCCTTTCCACCCCAAGCTGCTTTTCGTCATGGTGTTTCATCACAGTATAGAAACACTAAGGCACAAAGCTATAAGGTTTTTGTTTGTGTGGTGGTAGTATGGGTTAAAGACATTATGTATGCTTTAAGTAGTTAACTGCCTGAATGAAAAGTCCTCTAATGACAAAAGCAATCTTGCCCTCCATTTGAGAGTTATGTGAGAAGTATTTCCAGGAACTAAAGACACATAGTTTTCACAACATCATATCCATACCTGAAAACGCTTCCTTTTCCTAAACTTTTAGCTAAATGAGCTGAAAGGATATTTTCCCTAAGCAAGTCCAACTAGAATTTCTGGGCTTTTAACTGAAAGAGCTCTGTACATAAATTTGTACATGCAAATGGTATATGACAACTAACAGACCTTAAAATGAGGAGTAGGCTGAGACCAGGTAAAGTGCTGTGTAGTCATAATACAGTTGGTTAAACTGTGTGGTGTGTTTAGGGGACATAAGTCAAGTGCTCACTCAGGCTGTAGCCTTAGTAACAAGGCAAAGAGATATTTAGGGACTTCTGTAGCTGACAAAGATGGAATCATGGGGATGAGAATTTCTCTCCAGCTCTACACACACACACACACACACACACACACACACACACACACACACACACACACAGCCAAACAATTGTTTTCATGCATGGGACAGCAGGCATCACAGGAGAGTGATTTCTGAAGGAGAAAATCAATGTGAGAAGCTCTACATATGCAGAGCCCACGGTCCAGAAAAACTTCCCAGGAGGCAATGTGGAGGGGACCAACCCAGGAAGAGGCCAACAGTCTCCTGAGTGGTGAAGACAAGATTAGGAGTTTGTAGGGCTCCAGAGTTCGGACAAGGAACTAGAGAGGAGAGAGGGTCCATGAAAAGTATTGTGGAGATCTCTGTAGCTATAAATTACTCTTACCAAGTCTTCTGTGTTCTGCCACTGCTTGTGTATGGGAAGAGGACCTGGGGCCTTGGAAAGAGCTACTAGGAAGGGACGTGACAGCCATAGCTGGAGCACAGGCAAGGATGAAATAGTTGCTGTTTGGGGGTTTATTTTTTTCCCCATAGGAGAAAACAATGTCAAGAGATGGAGGGCTTCAAGTGAAATACTCAGAGGTGTATCCCTAAACACGCCATGCACAGTTTAGTCAACTGTATTATTCTAGTGTTGACTCCACCCTAGAATAAAAGCTGATCTGGTGATAGCTAGTACAAACATAGAAACAAGCGTTTCATGGCTTTTCCTGGGGAGAAGCACATACCTCCCTAACCACCTGGATAGACACTGACAGACCTAAGAAATGATTCCATCCAAGTCCCCCTTGGTGAACATATAGGCTTGTTGGGGTTATTTCCAAGACCATGGATAACTCTCAGGCAGTTGTATTACCCACCCCACGATGGCTGATGACTCATAGGAGCTGCCTCCCTGGAGTCCTAACTCTGGTAAAATTTCTACCTCCTCCTCTATACTCTAGTAACCCTCAAGACCACGTGCAGCTAGAGAAGAATTACATGGGAGTGGATGAACTCTGTGAGAGGTCTCATGACCTCCTTATTCTATGAGACAATGTTAAGAGGCTCTATTTTTTGGAGGTCTTCTGAAGGTTTCCTGCAGTAAATCATTGCTCCTCTAATTTCAAGACAGTGGCCACATAGTGCCTGAAGGACAGAGTTCTACCACAAGTCTAAACATTGAGAGCATAGTTCCATGGTGAAGTATTTTTTAAGAACGTGAATAGGCTGAATATAGTGGTACATGTCTTTAATTCTAGCACTCTACAGGTAGAGGCAGACAGACTTTTGAGTTCTAGGCCAGTTAGGACTATATAGTAAGACCTGTCTCAAAGAACAAAACAAACCAACAAAAAAAAAATGAATAAGAGATGAGAATGTAGCTCAATCGATAGAATGCCTGCCTAGCATACATGAGGCCCTGGGTTTGATCCTAAGCACAGTGAAAAACAGGCCTGTTGGCACAGGCCTGTGATCCTATCCCTTGGTCAGCAGATGCAGGAGGCTCAGAAGTTTGAGACCAGCCTGAGCTGTATGAGATCCTATCCAGAAGCCAACAAAGTGAAATTCACAATGTCTGGCATATAATCAAAAATTAATAAGCATTCAAGCAAACAAGAAAATAAGTCCCTTAATAAGTAAAACTATCAATCAAAATAGAAACAGATGTAGAACTTGCAAACAAACATTAAAGTCATTATCATAACTCATTCCATATGTTCACAAATCTAGGAGAAAACAAGCACAAGGAGGAAAAGATGAGAAAATGATCAAAATTGGTTGTCCGGAAATCAACAGTACAATGTCAAAGACTAAAAATGGATTAAAACAAAGCACACTCAAAGGACCTGGCAATGCCTGTGACATCAGTTTCCTCTGGGCTAGGTAGAGACGCCCTTCTGCTCCATTTCCTCATTTATAGACTGTGGGTGATAATAGCGTACCAACCAATCTTTTTGTCCTGTGACTAAAGATCTGATATGAACTTGAGGGGGGAAAGGTTGGTTTTGTTGCTGGGTTTTCTGGGTTTCAGGTGGTGAGGGGGGGCATGGCAGAGCAGAGAGGATTTCCTTCTTGGAGACACGATGCAGTGAGAGGAGGGGAGACAGGGAGAAATTTCTGGATTTGCTGGCTTTCTCCTTTCCCGATTTTACTCCACCCAGCTCCGCCCCCCAGGTATATAGAATGGTGCCACTCACATTAAGGATGAGTCTTCCCAACCCTTAGTCAATCTTCTTTGAAAACATCCTTACCCACATGTTCAGTGGGGTGTTTCCCTGATGTCCTCAATCCAATCAGGCTGACAATCTAATCATTACCTAGTGTGCGTCCTGTTGACGGGCTGGCACCAAGCAGGCCAGCATGGTCACTGGCACCTACAAATGACTCATTACTAGTAGGTAGGAATGGCAGTGTTTTGCTTCTTCCCATGTCCCAAACACTTGCTATGCTCTGCTCCACTCAGGCTTGTTGCCCAACTGCCGACTGCCTCTTGCAACAACCAATTACCTAGCAGCATTCAAGTTGACAGAACTTTCGTTCATCTCTGTCAGCTAGCTATGGTCATAATGCCCATCCCTCCCAAAGGCCAGTGTAATGTCTGCTTCTTTTCTCACTTGGTTTATTCTGTCCTGCTGTTTACCAAATTCACTGTTCTCTGCCTGACAACAGGGAACCTTGGAAGCCATCCAGTCCAATCACTAAAACTCCACCTGGGATAGGCATTAGAAAGACCTTACTGTATTTTGCTGTTAGAAGTTTTCTTTAGACAAAGATATAACATACACAAGTCAGTTTCATAAGTGTTTATTGCCAAGTGAATTTAGCTAAACTCTAGAATGTAAGATATTGTATTTTAACTATGAGCTATAATATATAAACATTACAGTGTAATCACAATAGATAAAATTAATATTATATAATACCATGCCATACTACCCTGTGTATAAATGCTAATAAAAAGTAATGAGCCAATTGCATCCATAACAGATATAATTTCAACATTTTATTTGTCAAGAAGGTTTTCCATATGCCAGTTTATCCCATTCTTAGGACTCTCGTGTAGTATTTACTACTGATATGACTTTTACAAATGACAAAACAGAGCTTCAGAGAGTTTAAGTGACTTGATGTTTATGTTCTCCAGAAGGGGATGATTCCAATGATTCTGTATTCCAATTCAAGTCCTTCTAACTCAAAAACCCATGTTCTTACCCATTCTGCTACCCAGGACTAAAATGAGGTAGGAGCCATGAATAAAACTACCACCTTTATTCCGCTCTGGTTGCCTACTTATTACTAAGGCATAAGACAGAAAGATCTACAGTATTACAACTGCAAGGGCCCTGGTAATATACAGATGGGAGTAAGCCCCAGAGAGAGAACAACTACACCATACACTGTACTTTGAATCGTCTATGAAGTTGAAACAAGTATGAAGTCCACCTGTCGTTAGAAATCAATTTTCCTTCTGGTTTTTCATAGCTTCTCTTTGCCTGCTCTTTAGACTGTCCTAATCTGCTTTCCTGCTGGGATTTATTTCCAGTCATTTAGAGTCCAAATAACAGCATCCTCACACCCGGTGGGCTGTGTAGCTATGCATGCTGGGAATGGTAAGGGCTGGGAGAAAGTGGGGAAGTGCATCACAAGCCATCATCCCTTCCAAATGAAGATGTGAGCTCTGCGGATGGTGGGAACTGGCCAGAGGCAATAGCCTCAAAGCCACAGGGGTACCCTCACACGCAAAGTCACACTCAGTCGGTAGCCGGATGGTGGGACGTTTTGATGTGAAATAGCATGTTTTATTCAAGTGATAGCTTCCATTTGTCGACCATGTGCTTTTAATCATAAATACACACTTGTTAATTTTTCCTGTTAATGTACTCATTATCTGGTCAGGCATCGGGCTTAGTACAGGAGTGACCAAAATAAATAAATAAATAGTTTAAGGTCTCAAAACGTTATATAAAATATATTAAATATGTAAATACTTTGATGCTCACCAGTCAAACACCACCATGACTATACCTGTATGTAAACTAAGTTGGGCCTGTTTACTACAGTAAGGAAGATTGGGCCATGACAAGCAAAGGGGAGTCTCAGAGGGCAACGGAGAGAGATTTGTAATTGGGCTTGGGTTTGTATTAGATAATTTGGGGGCAAGTTCAAAGAAACTTCGATGGATCAGGTACTGTCAGAACCTGAGCATTCCCCCACTAGATATCAATAATTTCTTAAGGGAGAGTATAATGGAACAGGGTTAGATCTGTAATTTGCAAGGCTGCATAAGTCCCTTTAATCTGGAAAAGATGAGTGAACAATTCCGTGGTTAGCACCATATTCTTGATTTTGCCTGTACTGAGACATTTATGTGGGGAGTTCCTGGTTTTGTTTTGAACCCTAATGAATTAGTCATGGTGTAACATGATTTTGGGATTCTATACAAATATTATACTAAGTGATGTTTTTACCTCCTCAAGACTAAGTTATAGCATGTCTTGGTAAGTGCTGAATTACAAGAATGCTCATGTGTGGGCCAGTTTGAAAGCCAGCTGGATTCTGCTTCTGAATAGGTCTTCTCCAGGAAGGCAGTTCATGTGAATGGTGTCTTGGGAAACACATCAAAATTTCATGGGCAAAGGGAAAGGACAAAGGTCATTATTTCCATGGCAAAATAAGAAGTTTGAACACACACGTCAAGGGGCAGGATGGGGAACTTCAACTAGTTTAATCTGTAAGAACAAATGGGTGAGCTGAGGTGGTGAAGTTGAGAAGCTACAAATAAGTCATGAAGAGGTTAATATGGGAAGATGCACCCGTCAAAATGACTTGAGAGAGAGGAAGTCGGCTGAGTGAATAAAGCATTGTCTGCAAGGATGAGAGCCAGAGTTGGGATTCCCAGAACCCGTGTAAAAGCTGGGTGAGCATGGCAGCCTGCCTGTAATCCCACGCCCAGGAAAGAAAGACGGGGGACCCTGAGACAAATTGGCTAACTAGAGTTGCCAAACAATGTGACCTCTGGGTTCAGACAGAAACTCTGGCTTAGCAAATAAACTGAAGAGCAATTGAGGAAGGCAGACACCTGACAGCAAACTCTAGCCTCGATGGACACCTACACACATGTGTGACCACATATACAGACACACATGTACACGTACCTGCATACCACACATACATACATAGGCAAAAAAAGAGTTGTGATTAAGAGACATTGAATAGATGGATGGATTTGTCAAAGAACATAAAATATTTAAAGATTTAAATCAGAATAATATAACCAAATTTATGTTTCAAAATGTGATTTTAGTAGCAATATGGGGAACAAACTAGTTTGAGGTCACAAGAAAGACAGAGAAAAATTAGGAAATGACTTCAGGTGAGACGTGGTGAGTGTTTACCCTGAGTCAGTAGCAATGAAGGACAGGGGTAGAGAGCACGTGTAGGCACAGAATGACCAGATGGAGAGACTGGGGCTCCTCCACAGTGTCAATCACACTGCCGTCTAAGAGCAGATGTCAGGAGCACTCGCCTCCCATCACACAGCTACCACTTGGCATGCTCTGCCATGAGGCAGTTGCTCAGTGAATGCTGAATTCGTGGGTGAACTGCGAGAGAGAGAATGGGGAAGAGGGTAGCAGTGAGGCAGAGCCAATGCTTCCAGGTCACAGGGTGGGGTAAATGCTGTCTTCATCTCACAGCAAAGGAAGATCTTCACGGAGGAAACTATGGAACCCACAAAGCACAGTAGACATTGTTAGATAAAAGCATTTAAATGTTTTCAAATATTTCTTAAAAAGACAATAAGTTCAATGTGTTAACTGAGTAAAAACCCAGAGTTCCCAAAACATTATGTTTTGTTTAATGAGAGAGAGAGAGAGAGAGAGAGAGAGAGAGAGAGAGAGA